>JASSUY010012547.1:0-10144 GCA_032466535.1 Forpus xanthops | reverse complement strand
CATGCTCTCCCAGGAGCTGTTGTTGTGCTTTTAGCCACACTGTTGTTTCTCTTGGGCCTATGTAAGGGTGAAGCATATTTCCTTCCCTTTTGCTCTCTTGTGATGTTGTCTGGATCAGTTTCTACATTGTTTTAATTGTGCCACTTTTTAAATTTGGATTGGTTTCAGTATCATCATCTTGAAATTTTTCTTTCCCTTTGTCCAGTGTTCTTGCGCATTTTCAGTCCTATATTCCTACTAACCAGCAGAAGGTTTTTCCATTCTACTCATGACACTCTATTTCATTTTGTGCACCATATTGTAAATAATGTGATATTATATCCAGCCTGGGTTTTAAACTCACTAGTACTTTTGTATTCTTATTTTGTTGATGTATTATTAGTAGAATAGGTACATGAATTCCTCTGAAATCAGTTTGGTTGGTTATCCACTGTGTGCAGGGCTGAGTAGCTGCCCAAGGCATAAAGCAGTAGTTTATCAGACCTTGAATTCTCTGATGTAAAACAGATGTATATTTTTTTGTCCTTTCAAATTGCACATTCTATCTCAGTGCTGATGATTTTTTATTTTAATAAATCCAAGACTTCCTAAATGGATAGCTTCTTGCATGTGTTCCTGAACTTTTTCAGTGCTAATTAGGAAACACAGCTACAGAAGAAGTGAATTTGTTAGCAACCTATTTGAGAAAGGCAGTCTGATCTAAAATCCTAACAGATGAAAATACGTCTCTATTACTGTAACCATTCAAGCACTTTTCAAATCTATTACACCTGATAACATTGAAATGGAATTGAGTAAATGATCATTAATGTTTTTTGTCATCTGGAGAATAGCTTATTACAACATATATAATACACATTATGCATGTTTGCCCTAGTCTTACTTCTTAAAGTTTGGTCAATGGTCTTTTTATTTCTCATCACAAATAAATTTAGAAAAACTTTAGCTTTTATCTATTGCAGTATTCATACTGAACACAAACATGATGCAGCTGTGTTAATACTCCATGGGTGATACTAATATTTATCCTGCCTCTGCATGAATGCAATATTTTTGTATCCTTTTTAAGTTGAGAACTTAATTTTATCCAAGGTCATTTCAGTCAAACCGTCTTCACTGTATGGGGAACTTTCAGCAGCTAGTCAGTGTGGCTCTACTGCTCTCCATGGCATGTTCTCTCAGAACTACCACATCAAGAACTCTCTTGTAAAATCAGGCTACATAGATTTCTTATTGCATGTCCTCTGATTTTAGTCAGTCATAAGTGCTCTTAACATCAAGAGCACTTACTCCAGTTTTTTATATACCACTGCCTGTAGAAATTATGCTGGCTGCATAATTTTTCTAACAGAAATGGTGGTCTTAGTTACCCAAGAGAATCTGAATTTTGTTGCATTTGTTTTCACTAAAATATCGTCATAAAAACATCAAGTTATTTTGAAACTATTTTCCACCAAAGAGTGGTCTTTGTCAGTAATCCTGTTTGTACCAAAGTTGCTTTATGGCAGTGGTGTCAGACTGGAAGTCATCATCTTTAAGCAAAATGTGTCTCCAGTTTCTTTTGCAGTACTTCATGTCAATTATTTCTTTTTTTTTAAGTCAAAAACATTCTACTGTGGCTGAATAACTGAGAACACACTTTCGTATTACTGTAGGCTTAGTTCATATTTGAAATTTTCTCTACCTAAGGTTTTCCAAAGGATACAAATTCTGTGTCTTGGAAATGTAACAGATATTAAGAATACAACTCTGATCAAACTCATGTTGGATCCACACAATAGGAGATGTCAGCTTGTTTGCTGTTCTATCAGTCATCCTACAGTTGACTCTCAATCCTTTTTATGTCTGGATTTTTATTTGTATTTTTTCCTTTTACAAAACAGCTTCTCTTCTGCGTAGTATTTTAGTGGCTTTGATGCCACTGCAATTTTTAAAACTCAGATTCTTTTTTCAGCTTCTGAGGAAACACAGCTTATTTCGAGAAACACAACTTTTGCTATCCCTGAAATGCTATCAACAAAATCTGATTATGAAATTTCTTGAAAATGTAATTTTATTAGTGTTAGGAATTCTCACAAGAAATGTCCTGCTTTGGTTTTATTGTTAATTTACATTTCTTTATCTTGGGTTAATATTATTAAAGGAAGAAGGTAATATATTGCTGCATTTGAGATTACAACATTGAAACAGTTGGCTTTTAGGATTTTCACGAGAGAATAATGGAGTATTATAGCTTTTTTTTTTTTTTTGTAATTCTGTATTACAAATTATATTTTTTCCGGAAGTTTCAAGAGATGACTCAGATTATAATTGTTTATTTGTAATTTGCCTCAATAGGAATTTACTCATAATATAATTACTGATTTACATCAATATTTAGCCCTGCCCAAGACATTTATTCTGATTTCGAACCCTAACTATTCTATGAGTCTACGATTTTGCAAAAGTGCCTTATCAACAGATTCCCTGAATTCAGTGCAACTACTAGCAGCCACCAGTGGATAGTTACTCCAAGTAAATAAATTAGAGTACTATTTCACTCATAATATCCTATGTAATGTAGTGTAAATTCCCTAAAATCCTATGCTTCGAAATTATGATTGCATAAATAATTATTGTTATAAAGGGTGATTTGGCAGGTTCAAGCTGAACATGGTATTTCTTTGGTTAGGTTTTTTTTACAGTAACTGTTCAAATAGCTTTGCAACCAAGTAAAGTGGAACTTGGTATATTGTTATGTTTTCTTTATGTCTAATATGATAATTTCTCAGACAAACACCAATATATTTTCTTTTAATGATTTCTGGTTGTGAAAACTTACTCTTCAGCCTCTTTTGGGCTTTAGGAATAATTCTAAAGCATCTCAATAGTTCATATTTTATAGAACACATATATAGTGTGATCAAGTTTTTTTGTGATTCTGATGTTTTTTCTATCTTTGTGTGAATAGAATAGTTTCATTCTAAAGCTGAAAATTTTAATACAAGTTCATGCTCTTTCAAGCTGTTTGCACTGTAAATGTTAATTTGATGGAACTCTCTTCAACATCCAGCATGATTGATGCACCCCTCAGTTACACTGTTTCACTGATTCTGTGATATTCCTTTAGGTTGATACCACCAGCTTTTGTTATGCAGTGAACTATTCCCACATGACTTTCAAAAATGCAGGCTAGTTGGATTTAATGTATAATCCCACATTTTATCAAATGTGTTTAGGAACTAAATTATAATGTTTCTAACTTTGATGTCAAATAGTGGGCTTTTGTGTGCAGACAAAACAATGCTTCTTTTAGTTTGAGCTGTTAATTTATTGTCTCTTTGCCTAAAGACGTCATCTACAGGCTTTCTTCCATGCTGGATGTATATGTTTTCCAACTTCATGTGCATAAAGTGTGGTGGGGGGGTGTCAAGTTGAATTAAGCACTGATTCATAACTTATTAATTTGTAATGTGAAAGCATGCTGTATCAAAATAGCATTAAGCATTTGCAGCTCCTTATTCAAAATACTTACCTGGAACATGCAAACTAAAGTGTGAGGGCAAGGGGGTTTCTGTCAGCTGCTGCTATTGAACAGAATTTTGAAATCAGATGCAGTCAGCTGCCCTTGTCGTAAATGTGTCAAAATTAGCTGTCGTGGATCCAAAAAAAAAACCAAAACCAGCCCATAAGACAAAGAATAGAGCAGGCTACTGCAAATATCTGTTAGGGTTATTTATACATGAAATCTAAAATAAATTCAGATCTTTTGGACCTACTAATAAAGGACCAAAGACTATCTTGTCTGAAAACTGATCTCACTCATTGTTTCAAGACTGTTTTCATATTTGATCTCAGCTACCCAGGGACCAGGCCTGAAATTCACATCTCATCCCTCCTTGGAAACCAGAGGGAGCATGATGGGTAAATACCATGTAATTCCATTAACTTTTCCATCCCTTGCCATCACTTCCATTGCCTGCGAATAATGCTAAGATTCATTCAGATATGTTGTTTTGAAAACTGCTTGATGTTAGTCTTGTCTGTCTGTCCATCCACAACTTGGCCATTTCTGTCTAATCAAAGCTGAAAAAAAACTTTCCACACTGACTAAATAGTCTACAAAAAGACTTCTGCTAGCATATGTTGCCTTTAATTTTCTTCTGGTAGTTGCATTTTTCTTTAAAAGCATAAGTACTCAAAAAAACCCAAATAAACCCATAAAAACCAACCATCCCCCCCCCAAAAAAAAAAAAATCATTGAGAATTGTACCTAGCATGAGATAGAAAAATTGACCCTACTTCATTTCACACCAGTTTCAGTGTTTACGTTGTTTATGTGACACCACATTTCACAGCTCATCCTTAAAGCTGCTGCCACCTTGCTTGATCTCACACTGGTGTCTTGAACTGCCCAACAGCTGCTGACAAAATACTGTGGCTCTGAAATCAGTTCACATTTTAACTCTAGGTTTACTTTCAGCTTTTGATGAAAAGCAGCACATTTCTTCAAGATCTGAAACATCTGGCACCCAAGAAATGCCACCAGCTGCACCTGGTAATACTTGAAAATGTGATTTTTTTAATAGAAATTCTCACAGAGATTTCATCTTACTTATGGTATATTGTTAGGTAAGCTTAAAATTAATCAGAATAACTACAGAACTGTCATAATTATCTTGCTCTCTCGAATACCAGACCAAATACTCTGTTCTAATTTTGGTCAACATTCTTAATATATTTACAAGTCTATATTGCTGTGCTTGATGCTAATAGGTTTTGATGTGTCTTATTACATCCAGTAGCGTTCTCATATTTCAAGTTGCAATACTGCATATGGGTAAGAGTTAATGCTAATATGTTTTGTTTAAACCCCTCAATGAAACTGCTCTAATGGTTGAAAGTGCTGAGGATGTCCCATAGAAATAGCAGGATCAATAACAGTGAATATGCAGGCTTCAAAATACTGGAAAAAGGACCCTTAAGTCCTTTCATTTGAATATATTTAAAGCAGTCATTTAAGGCAGACATTTTGTTGCCAGTAAAGGCAACAGCATATGTCTAAGGCTAAAAGAAATATAAGCTTGCTTAACACATGTGTACAACTACTTAAACTAAACTGTACAACATTGCAATTATGGCAAATACTTGTAACTTGATCTTGAGCTGGTGCATCTAAGGTAGACAAGATGCTTTTTGAAACCTGTTATACCAAACTCCAGTAAAATTAAACTGGTTGGAAGATGGTATTTTTTTATGTTTAAGTTACACTTATTGTATCATAATCTAAATGATGTAATTCTCTTGTTCTTCCTTGCCAACATTTCTTCTTTAGGATTCTTTTACTTCCTGTGGTCAAAAAATAAGCTAAAACTTACCAATGTCTTATAAAATGACATTGAACAAATAGAGTTTTATCAGCATTTACAGTTCTGCTTTTACTGGCTCTACATGAAGGAATATTTAATTTCTTTTCAATGATAATTCCATCCAAAGTCTGTTTCAAGTTGCTGCTAGAACTCTTTTGCAGTAAAAAGTGGACTAAATGGATATTTTACAGGAAACTTTCAGTAACTGTCCAACTGCCTGTAGCTGTGGATTAATGGCAAACCTTTTCGATTCAAGTAAATATTCTTAAATTCAATAAATGAACATGTGTTAAGCTTTATGCATTTATTCTTCAGAGGTTTTAGTAAGTATTCTTATCATTATGTGTCTTTGATACTGAGCAATAACTTCCAATCAAATGCCTTAACAGAAAGTTTCAGTAATGGCTTTCTATATATCGGCATAATAGCACATCCAAGTTCAATTATTTATTCTGCATGCTTTGCCAATAAAGAAAGTTATGCTACATTCTTTTCAAACCAGAGGGATCAATTTCCCAACACTTTCAGTGTTTGGGAGAATTGAGAAAATAGTGTGTGATCTAGTCTGGAATTCAACATAAGTATGTAAAAATCAGTCCCAGATTCAAAGCAGAGTTAAAAATGTGATTAAATATTATAATAATGTTTAATTAAAATATGTATGAGATGGGAACCGTTAGTATGTTATGTAGTTTGTATTTAAAGCACTTCCTTGGAATAACCTTAGGAATTCTGGGGATTAGTTTTGCATGTGCATGTTGGGGAGGAAGGGGAAGAGAAGTGAGAGAATAAATAGAAGAACCTTTCAACTAAAGGAGGGTGAGGGTGCTCAGCCACCCAATGAAGCCTGCAATGAAACACTTGCTTACATGCTATTTCCTCTGGAGTAGGTCTTTGAATGAACTTAATGATCTCTCTTAAAAACCTGTTGTTTAGTTGGTCACTTGTTTGTTGTTTCTAGCAAATATTCACTTACAAAAGTTCTCAAGCTTGTTTGAACCCTATCTCTTTTCTTGAAGGCTGATTAATATTGTGCACTACAGAACTACTCAACCTAAAAAACTGATGTGGTTATTCAAGTAATGAAAACCACTTTCAACCTAGACTTACTTTTTTTTTTGAAACTACAATATTATCACTTGTGCAGAAACTGCTGTTTTCATTATGACTTTCATATTATGACTTAACTGCACAACAACTGGCCTTCAAGTCTACATCTCATCCTTTTGGAAACTGGACAAAAAGTGATGGGTGAGCAATGTGGGATTACATTTCAGTTTTCATCACATTGCCACTTGCCTGCTTTTTTTCTTCTGAGAACACATTTGCTTCTGAGTCTAAATGGCAAGCCTGTTGAACTATTTTGTGTCTACCGCTCTTTGATCAGAAGCTATAAAGGATTTTTGGTACAAAGTGCTAAAAGACCAGTCTTTCATACCAACTTGTAAAAAGATCATTTTCCTGTTGCTCCATTAAAAATTCATGCAGATTTTGCTTAAGAAGGCAATAGTTTTTCTTTGAGTATTTGGCTCAGCTCTTGATGAAAATCCTGAAGTTCATCAGTATGCATCTTTCTGCAGAGAAGCTATTGTTTCTTTTTTTCCAGGCATATGTTACTTTAACCCCAAAGTTCAGATTTTTAAGGATAGTGAAGAATACAGTAATCAGAGCTAGTTAATTGTTGGGTTTTAGTATGGGGGTTAGGGTTTTTTCCGTTTTAAAATAAGGTGGTCATTTCAAAAACTTGACAGAATCTTTGAAGCAGGCAGCGATTCTGGTTACATTTTGTTGACCACTTCTCAATTAATAGTTTGAAAATATTATGTGCCTGAAAATTGGCTGAGGGGTCTGTTAATTACTGGAATGAAAATGTAGCTCTGGAACATCATGACTGCCATTTTTTTCTACTAGGAACAGTGGTTGGGAACTTTGATTATAGAGAGTGACAAAAAATTGCTGTATGATTTATTTGTTAGGAAAAGTATACCTGATAAGCCACAATTTAAATACTGATTTATTTGGATGCGATTGAAGTGATGCTGTCATAGAGAGACTGATGTAACATCTCAAGACAGTTTCCATCTCTAACCTTAGCTCTTCCAAGACCAGTACTGGAGCCCACGTCTTTTCCTTCACTGGAAACCAGGAAGACAGTAAAGCGTAAACAATATTCCAGCATAATTTCTTTTTGGCAATACTTATATATGAAAAGCATTATTTTAATCAGTAACTTTTGACTTTTTTTGCCCATTAGTGGCAGTGCCAACTGTGTTGGTGGTCAGTCATTTCTATAAATGATGACAATGACAGACTTAATTATTAAAGCTTCTCAATTCTCTTTGTAATTTTCTGCTTTATAGGCCTAGTTCACTAGAAGGAAGTTTGTATTCTACACTAAATCAGCAAGGCCACCCTCATTTAAAAAAAACAACAATACTGGAATGAATGCAAATATTTATGCTAAAGCTGAACAGAATATGGGCTTAATTAATTTCAAACTGTACTGACACTGCTTTGAAAAAAGAATGTTCATCTGTAATATCTGAGGGCAGTTTTCTGGTTTAATCTTAGTTACCCAGAGACCAAAGCTGAAATCTACCTCTCCATACCCTGCAAGTCAAAGAACATTGGAGGGTAAATATGGTATTTTATATTTTTTTCTGTTCCATGCCATCACTTGACAAAATTTTCATCTGCTTTGAGTAGTACTAGGTTTGTTACTGCACTTCGGCTTGCAGAAATGCTTGCCATACTAATGATGTGATTCTGATGTGTTCATCTATGCTTTTTTCCATCACTTTTTGCAGGGACAGGGGAAAAAAGTATTTTTCATTTAGTTCCTGTGTATCTGTAAATGCAGCTTTTATTTTGAAAATTCTTTCTAGAATGAAAAAATTCAATATATCAGAAGCATAGTTTTATTACCTCTTAGTCATGCTACTGCTGTGGTATAGCTGTCTCACAATTTATTTACAGGACATAAACAAATTTTTCCTCTTTCATTCCACAATGAAGTTCAAGAGTGATGAATAGGCTTGTTATTTTTGGACCTGATGATCTTAAAGGTCTTTTCCAGCATAGTTGGTTCTATGATTCAGTGGCTAACCTAAAGAAAGAATGTGAACTTTAATATGACATGGGGAAAGAAGAAGGCTTTCAGGGGAATAGTGAGGACTTACATAGCCTGTTCTTTGTCAAAATAATAAAAATATTAGTGACAAGAAAACTAAGGAAAAACCTTGTGGCAAAGTTATTGAATTCTAAAGATAGTTGGAATTATGACTAAGTATTCAAATGATAACATGCAGTTTATGCTTTAGAAATGGAATAAGGAAGAATTTTGATGCAGCTCAGGATAAGTTTTGCTTTCTGGGCTGCGAGTGCATGCTGCCGGCTCATGTTAAGTTTCTCATTGACCAACACCCCCAAGTTCTTTTCCGCAGGGCTGCTCTGAATCTCATCTCTGCCCAATCTGTAGCTGTGTCTGGGATTGCTCCAACACAGGTGTAGGACATTGCACTTGTCGTGGTTAAACCTCATCAGGTTGGCATCTGCCCACCTCACAAACATGTCAAGGTCCCTCTGGATGGCATTCCTCCCCTCCAGCATATCAACTGTGCCACACAGCTCGGTGTCATCAGCAAACTTGCTGAGGGTGCACTCATTCCCAATGTCCATGTCACTGACAAAGATGTTGAACAAGACTGGTCCCGACACTGATCCCTGAGGGACACCACTCATTACTGGTCTCCAGCTGGACATTGAGCCATTGAGCACAACTCTTTGCGTGCAGCCATCCAGCCAGTTCTTTATCCACCAAGTGGTCCATCTTTCAAACTTATGTCTCTCCAATTTAGAGACAAGGATATCATGCAGGACAGTGTCAAACGCTTTGCTTAAGTCCAGGTAGATGACATCAACTGCTCTATCCCTATTCATCAGTTCTGTAGCCCCATCATAGAAGGCCACCACACTGGTCAGTCAAGATTTCCCCTTAGTGAAGCCATGCTGGCTGTCACCAACTGCCTTGTATGTCATGTGCCCTAGCATGCCTTCCGTGAGAATCTGTTCCAAGATTTTGCCAGGTACAGAGGTGAGACTGACTGATCAGTAGTTCCCCAGGTCATCCATTTTCCCCTTCTTGAAAATGGGGTTATATTTCCCTTTCTCCAGCCATTGGAGACTTTACCCGACTGCCATGATTTTTCAAGTATGAAGGACAGTGGCTTAGCACCTTAGCACCATCATTTGCCAGCTCCTTCAGGACTCGTAGAGGGATTTTATCTGGTCCCATGGACTTGTATAAGTTCAGGTTCCTAAGATGGTCTCGAACCAGATCCTCTCCTACAGTGGGCTTAGGGTCTTTATTCTCACTGTTCCTGCGTCTGCCATCCAAGACCTGAGTGGAGTGGTCAGAGCATTTCTGGTGAAGACTGAGGGAAAGAAGTTGCTAAGAACCTCAGCCTTCTCCAAATCCAGGGTAGCCAGTTCTGATAGCTTCTGAAGGGGGCCCACATTTTCCCTAGTCTGTCTTTTATTTGTAATATAATTCATAGAATCATAGAATAGTTACGGTTGGAAAGGACCTTAAGATCATCTTGTGCCAACCCCTCTTGTAATCTTTCTCATCCATAGCCAAGTTTAATTCTAATTGGGCCATAGTAATTCTAACTGGGCATTAGAAATTCTAAAATGCTCCATGAATTTGAGATGTATGTATCACCTGTCATTTTGAATTCTGAGTTCAAAAGTGGATCTCCTTCCTCCATGTTCAGTCTGCAACAACTGGTCTTCTA
>JASSUY010012542.1:0-21413 GCA_032466535.1 Forpus xanthops | reverse complement strand
ACTGTCGGCCTTCGGTGACTTTGTAAATAGAATCAATGACAACTGTTGGCAAAAGGGAAAACAAAAATTGACATGCTTGGATATCTACCCACCCTCTTATTGGTTTCAGTAATTCTGAATTATTCAGGCAAAATGTCATTAAACATTTGTTAATGTTATATTGTCATATCCCAAAGTGCTTTTTGATCTCTAGGTTTACCCATGCTTTGTCCAAACCACATGTACAGCGCAGCTGCCTTGAAGGCAGGCCAGTACATGTACAGGCAGATTAAAGCAGAGCTCTGAGTGCTCCTTGATACATCAGAGGACTGCAGGCTACTCAAAGGAGAGCACAAGAAGACAGATAACAAGTGTCTTCCCATCAATGAGTGAAACACTGCATAGCTCCAAAGGGACTCCTCCCATCATAGCTGTGCTCTCTAGAGCAGGAAGACAGGGACATCCTAGCACAGTGATGGCACATGGTTAACAGTGCCATGCCATGAAACAGCTATCCTGTTCAACACAACAGCTCTTAGCCACCACTCACTGGACTGAAAGCATCAACTGTCACTGTATGTAGCCTTCCCAGTTGCTTGTTTTTAATCTCAAGCCTCCTTGACAGTGCTGTGAACTTCTAGTTGTATTTTATTCAGTAAACAACCGATTTCAAATTCAAATTTAAAACAGTGCAGCATAAACAGTTTCAGTAAGAGATAATGCTACACATTGACTTCAAGATTTAATAATGTCTAAAGAAAATTATCACAGTTAAGATTAAGAAACCTCAATCTAAACTTTTCTAGATTCTATATTTAAACCTGCTATGTATATATTTAAAATAGTTCTATGTAGTTATCTTCAGTTTGCTCATAATTCATATAGAGGTATGAAAAATGCTGACATCAGACTGAACTACACTACCTTCCTTTCATAATCCTTAACTTTCAGTCAGTGGTTAAACTCTACCCGCATTCTTGAAAATCTTTATGTAAAAATCACATCACATTTGAAATAAGCATCAAAAAGCATTTATTTAATCAATCCCTCTGTAGTTCACATTCTAACACTGAACTGCCCCAGAAATTAAAAGAAATACTAGAAGTTTACTTTTTGCCTTTTCGCTTTTTCTTGATGGTCTCCATCGAATGCAGGTTCTGTGCTCATCCAGGTAGAAGAGACGAACTAGCCCTTTGGTTCCACTCTTCAGCTTAACCATCTGAGTCCCAGATTGCATAACACTCATGCATCTTTCAACTGTGTAACAGACAGAATAAATTCAACTAAATGGCCATCTAATTCCACGAGTAAAATGACTTAATAGCTTTCCAACATCTGCCAAGCATATCACATTTTCGACTTGCACCTTTAATGACAGAAACTAGTCACTGCTGTGTGAGACATACTGTTTCTTCTTCACTAGCTTCTCCATATGGGGGGGGGGGGGGGGAATCGATAAAATAAAAAATAATCTGTCAAAACAATTTCACAACAAAGGAGACAAAGAAAACTTTACCATACATTGAAACTAAATAATTTAACGTTGCTCAATCTTACCTAATTTAATTATTTTAGGTTATTACACACCTTACAGTAATTTTAAACCCCACTACACCGCAAATTTCAGATGGTGAGATTATCACTCAAACCCCCATTCCTTTGGGTTTGCTAATGTTTTAGCCTAGAACGTGTGCTTTTTACACTGTTAGAATTGATAACAGATTTATAATTACACAATCCCTCCTCCCTACCACACACATTTACACCCTCTCCATTCTGCTACTAAGTTTCAAGCACATACTGTGATGACTTCCTTTTATCATCCCACCCAGGATGATAGGGCTTTGTTTCTGTTTTGACTAAGATATACCCATCTCTTCCATTTCATGCCACATCTTCCTCCTACAGTTTTCCAAACAGTAGGATCAAGATAACATTTCCTCTTGATCCATGCTCTTAAGTTACATTCTCCTATCCATTCACAGCCTCTCCTCACTTGATATCACTCTACATTCACCTCTCAGATGATTTGTTTACACTCTGGCTGGCTCCCAAATACTATCTGGGTCTGTCTTTATTTCTTCTTATCACCTCTCTGCTCTTTATCATTTCTCTTCAATACTCCTCTTGGTATCACAACAAAGATCAAGACACTCTCTCACTCTTCTCTGCCAGAACTAGGATTTATTTTCTGAGCTCCTGACACCTGCTTAGCTCCCACAGCAAGTGGCACATCCAGCAGTGGAATCAGCCCCAGCTGAAATCCAACAGTGCTCTCATACACCAAAACACATTGTGATGGCCCTGCTCAGTTAACCTTCACAGCAGGCACATGGCTTGCGCAGGTCTTCCAGCAGTCACACAACCCTGAGGCTATCAGCAAAGGAAAATAAGCCCGATAACTCCTTTTGAAATGCCTCTGGGTCAGATGCAGTCAGAATAGCATCCCAAACATTAGTCAAATATGGGACAAACAGCAGTGGTTGCTGGACCAACTTCCCCTGGCTCCCTCACACAAAGGGAGATGGCAAGCCAAGCTCCACATCAAATAAACTGCATTAGAAGCAGTTTTTGCTAAGTTGTCCTTCCTGGAGGAAAAGGAGGACTCAGGTTGAGCTGAACAGAACCAAACTGTTCTGAAAGCATCAGATGCATGAGTGCAGTAAATCTGTCCTTTTTATGTCCACAAATTTATGGCCTTCCCCGAATATACACAATACACATCAAACGAAAATGCAGCTTTGGAATTTCTTTAAGATGAACCAGAAAAGTGCACAAATCAAGCCAGAAACAGATGTTATGCAGTATCCACACACTGACCGTGGCAGTTTTAAGCTGTATCAATGTGAAGAAGCACAAAATACCAGGAAGACAAGCCTTTAAACCACAAGAGATTGAACATTCAGAACCTTAAAGAAAGATTAACAGGAACAAAACTAAGCCTCTAAAACTTGCTACATATGTACATACATGCACACCTTCTCTTGGCAAAGTGAGCTTTTTATTTTGAAACTGAGTTTAGATCAAGTTTGTCTTGGATTAATGTTTAACAAACAATAATTGTCCTCCAGCACAGAAATAAGGTTCTCCAGTAAAAAAGGTTTTACCAGTGTGTGCATGGATATGCAAATCTATACCACTACGTTAGCCTGGCATACAAACTTCAGACACATTCTTATTTCATAACTGGAACTATCAACGCTATAAGAGCAATCAATTGCAACAGTGTTTTATCTCAGGAAGAGGTTTAGCAACAAGCTATTCAACACCAAGTCTGCTTCTTTGCACTCAAGGCTATCAGTTATTATTAAAAGTCTTACAAAAAAAACCCTAATTCTCATATAAGTCTTTATTTTTATCAGCTCACTTATCATAGAAAAAAACCCAACAATCTGGCTTCAGTAAAGATGCTGAAGACAGATAACAAAAGGCAGAAGAGAGAGGACTATATTTCTTTACTGTAAGAAAAGCAGAAAATGGGCCACACAGGTAATTACAGCCAACAAAGCCATGGGGAGAAAAAAAAACAAACAAACAAACAAAAACACCACAACAAACAAACCAAACCAAAACCTCTTCACTGATTCAATTGCTTAATGATTTCTATATCACATTTGTAACTGTTATAGATGCATTTCACATAGAGTTCTGAATCAAAGTTATAGGGAACAGATTTTAAAACACTTTTTTCCAAAGTGGAAGAAATCCAGTTCCTACCAAATATCTCAACATTCTCCATTTCTCAGATGCCATCTGCAAGAAGCCCACTGCCCAAATAAGCACCATCTTTTCTGCTTGCATTTTTCCATCAGAAAATATCATCAGAATGCTAACTATTCTATGATTCTATGATTTAAAGTAGTAAATATGTAAGAGAGTTCACTGCACCATCCCTACTCTGTGGGTGTCAATAATAGAGAGAGTCCACTTCTAAAGAAAGGACAAGCGTAATAGAAATGCCACACCATTCAGAGGCCCACTGGATTTCAACTCTGCAAACCATTTATAAAATACACCATCCTCCCCTTAAAGCTATTTATAAAATATAAGTACACAAAAAAAAAAATATTTTTCAAATCGATTCCTAATATGCTAATTTCAGTCTTTGGACAGACACTCACAAGAGAGACCACTGCACATTAGCACCTGAATAAGGGGAAGTTATTGAACAGAGGCAGTTCAGAATAAAGCTCCAGAAGAGCAATTCAAGAATGCTTTCACCAAGGAATAGGAAAACTCCCTCCAGAAAAACATTTAATCCTCTAGATGAACCATGAATACTGAGCAAGTGAAGCAGCTCCTCAATGCAGAAATCTGAGAAAGCAAGACATATAATGGTTTCCATTATATAGAATCACTGAATCACAGAACAGTTAGGGTTAGCAAGGACCTTAAGATCACTTATGGTATTTTTCTCACACAAGGACTAGCTATGCATTTTTTGCCTGAAGTCAAAATCATTTGTGAAACTAGAATACAATATAGTTTATGTATTACAAAACCAAAGCAAGTTAATCTGGAAATACAAAATTATTAAGCTTATGCATTGTCTAGTTAAAGTTTTACCTTCAAATGAAAAAAAAAAAAAAAAATCCGAAAACTAGTAATTTCTGTTTCCAGATTTATTCAAACTTATTCTTGATACTCTAAATTCATCCGAACAGACATCCTTCAGTTTAATGGATTTTAATAATGTTGAAATCCAGTCTATTTTTATATCACAAAGTAACTATTCAGAGCTAAACAGACCTGAGTTCAAAGAGCATTTTCTGATTTCTAGTTCAAACAATGATAACCATTCTTAGTAGTACACACATCTTTGCAGAAGGAGCTGCTTCTCTAGCAGTAAGCCAGATACAAACCCATCTGTGCCAGCTGGACTTTTTCTGAAGTGGCCACACTCCCCAGCACATGGCAGACCTCTGAAGCCAGGAGGAAAGCCATCCAAGCTCCTGGAAAGTCCAGATGTTACTCAAAATCTTGCACGTTAGGCAGATTCTATTTATTCTACCTGACAGCACAGCTCCTTGCTGCTGAATAAATCAAGCTGCTGCCTGGGAACACTAAGCTGGAACTCTGACCACTAACCATACGTGGTCTTACGTTCAAAAACCACTCTAATCTGCCATAAATCAGCCAATGCTACTGTCCATCCAGCTCTGCTCTAATCTATCCCCATGTGCAATCAGGTCTTTAATAACCAGGGAATAGCTTAGCAACCTGCAAGAATCTCTCATAAAAAAGTTACAGCTCTGTTCACAGGTTTAACAGTCATGGCCTGCTATTCAAGTGCTTGCAATTAATTTGGTTTAATTCTCAACAGTCACAGTTAAGACTCGTACATCTGCTTGCTGCTGTTTCACTACAAAACCTTAAGGCATGCAGGACCCTTCAGTTGATTCTAGATGGAAAATATTTTGGGAATTAAAACATTACACCTGGCACTAATTTCAATAAAATAGAAATGCACTTTGCTATACAGGGCACATCACAGCAATGAAACAAACATCCACTCCCCATAGAACATGTTATCCAAGATTAAATAAATATGCAGGTCACTCTGCAATTGGAGCCAACAGGCAGGCACTGTGCAGGAGAGGCACTGGCGTCTGAGGGATGCTGGCTGGGATAGTTAGTGTGTACCAGTTGTTCCATTGCCCACACATGACAGCCAACACTGCACACCGTTTTCTGGGTTACCCCAACTCCACTGCTTTTATGGGCTTAATGTTACAGCTGTCTGACAAAACAAAAAGATTAATAAAGTATAAAGAGCATTACCAAACAATGAGAAGTATAATTATGAAAGAGTATGAGCCGTGCTTCTAAATTATATGCACTAACTGCATTAAGCTAACATTAAACTTGAGGAAATAAAAGAAAGCTATAAAATGCAGAAGTTACTTTTTCAACTGCAATATCAGCTCTTCTCCCCCACATTAAATTTTTTTTTTATTTTACTGCACACTTTGCAGATATATCATTTGCTCTCTCTTCAGAGAGGGAAGAGCCAAAAGACCCTCTGGTACTATCACATGCTATTCACACCCATACAATTGCCAAGACTTCTGCAGACAGTTCCTGTGATTCACTGGATGCAGCATCCCAAGAGGTTCAACATAAGATAACTGCTCTTACACTATGGAAACCATGGTTTACCTTACTTCAGTTATTCTCTTCAGTTTTCAGGCTTAACACACCCCCACCAACCCACCGAATTCCAGAAAATGAACTCCGAGTAAGGCTCTTATACAAAAAGTATGTGGTTGGTAGTTAACAAAGGAGTCTCGGCATGCTCCCATCATTGTAATCATGTACTTAGGTCCAGTTTGAAATCCATTTCTTACTGACACTGAGGCACATTCCCAGAAGCAAGCACTGAAGAAGTATATATATATATATATTTATATATATAAAAAAAAACCAACAGCAAACTCAAAACCAAAAAAACAAACAAAACTCATACATACTCCTAAACTAGAAAACAGTACAAAATTAAACTGTCAGGATCCAAGTAGTGAAGATACTCTGAATGAAATCACCAAATCAAAATAGACAACCAAAAAAAACACCACCACCAAAAAACCCCCAAAACTTCCCCACAAAGAAAACAAAGAACAAAACAAAAAAAAAAAAACTACCAAAACCCCAATAACAAACCACCAAAACCCCCAATATTCTCAGTATTCTTCTCATCACCCTTTTTTGCATCATTTATTAATCAGGTGAAAGCTGTAAGTTTGCCTTTACACTAATGCCACTAAAAGCCATTTCCTCCCTACCTCCATTCCCCAGAGAGCACATTTTACCTAAATCCCACAGAACAGCACTAATATCCAGCAGACCACACAGCTTACCACTAATATCATCAAATTGTTGATTGCTGTTTTGTTATGTAATGGACAAAAAGCCCAGGAGAACAGAGACCACAGGTCTAGGGGAATCCATGGCAGCCCCAGTCAGGACCATTTTTAATAGCCACATGTCATATGCCAGATTGCAATTTGATTTGCAGCAACTCTTTCAAGCCTATGGAATTTTACATTAAGCTTCTTAGGGTGGATTGAATCGTAATCTCTGAAGTCTACGGACACGAGATGGACAATCTCTCACACTTCTGCAAATCTCAAAATCCTCAAGGAATTTACAAAAAAAATGGCAGAGATGCCAAAGACTGATGCCAATCCTTGCAAGGCCCAGCTGAAAAACATGCAGGTACTTCATTTCAGCTCTCAAGAAGGCAGAGAATCTAAACAAATTCTACAGTCAAACACAAACTCAGACACTCAAAGCAATTGTGCATGGCCTACAATCAAAACCGTAAAATCTGAAAACCAACTTATACTTGTAAATTCACTAAATAATATGCAAACAAGAGGGCTGAAGCTTAAGAACAAGGCTCTTCAGAAACAGACTGCAGCAGAGCTGTTCAAGAGTTCTTGTGCCACTGCAACCCAGCATGCCTGAGGACTGTAAGTTTCCCATTCCTTGAATTACTCCTTTCTCAACACTGAAAAAGCACAATCATGTAAGCACAGACAGGCCAACTGCCAAAATACATTGTCACATCAATAGAGTGAACAAAGAATGCATATTTATTAAGCAAACACAGTTGACAAGTTTGCACATCCTAATCCTCACTATTGCATGAGGATTCCTCAAGCAGGGAGGGTACAGCAATTGATAATGACACCATAGAGCAAGTGGAAGCAGCAGCAGAAAGGACAAAATGTTTTCCACAACACCTGCCAACAAATAGGATGAGTGGACAGGTCTGTACATACATGCTGCTGCAGCAGCAACAGTAGTACTGTTCAGGACAAGCAAAGGGCAGAGGCACATTTGGCTTCTTGGGTGCCACCTTCACTCCACTGTAACGATTCACAAGGAATACAACACATTGTTCTATGGTCACCTCTCCAGAGGAAACCCTTGGGTCACCTTTCAAGCTTTTGCTCAGTTCCCAGAAAAAATGGCAATAATGTCGAGTAGCTCAGCTGAGTCACCTGTGTATGCTCCCCAGCAGCACTAAGACATGAGCTTCTCCACTGAGGCCACATAGCAACTGATAAAGAAGTCTGAAAGGCACCCCTGAAGCTATACCTCTGGATATAAAGATCGCAGTTCAACACAGTAAAATCTTTCTCTTTCAGAATCCCAGAATGTCTTCCCTCTAAAAATCAATAAGTACATAAAGCAGGATCATATGACTGATAACCAAGTATGTCTTGCTCTAAGCCTGCCTTTGTTGCACAGCCTTGAATGTCATCCCTGTTCCTCAGTACTACCCAGCTCTCCAACGAAATACATTTCCCACTGTAACATAGTGAGCTG
Source organism: Forpus xanthops (assembly GCA_032466535.1). Taxonomy (NCBI): domain Eukaryota; kingdom Metazoa; phylum Chordata; class Aves; order Psittaciformes; family Psittacidae; genus Forpus; species Forpus xanthops. Next base: position 13,100 of record JASSUY010012542.1, on the reverse strand, counting down.
GGTAAGATTCCGTCACTACTGCCCCAGAAACATGCTATTCCTTTACATTCCTCTCCCCCCAACTTCTCCATCAAAACAAAAATGTAAAACCCCCACCAGAACACCCTTAATAAAGCTTGCTTCTGTCCCCACACAGAAGACGCGCAGAGGATAAACTCTCTCACCTTCAGTGCAAACTATGAATTCTAATGTCTACAAATTTATCAGCAAATAGCAATGTCACAGCAATTTTGGCACCTGTACAGCATCACATACTGGTCAGAGGAATAAATCAGCGGGCACAAGAGCAGCTGTATGAAGTAGGATGAAGTGGGTGGAAAAGGATTCAGTTCCCAGGACCTGGAGCCCACTTGTCGTGATGGGTTGTAACAGTGGTTAGAGTGATGGAAGCATTGCTTCCCCTTTGGCTGCCAAATAATGCCAAATAAATCCACATCTGGGCCTTGATAAGAATAGAAGGGAGAAAAAGAACAGAAATGATGGTAGAGTTAATTAACCTTTAAAAGTAATGACGACTATGGCACAACTGATTATATGAAGTAATTTATTCAAATGCCTCAGAAAGCAATTTTGCTAAAGAAACATGTGGATTCTGTTCTCAGATCACCTCAGTGCAAGTCACAACAATAAGTCATCTGTGGACAAACAATGACTTGAGTCTCAAACACCAAAGTAATTTTACTGACAAAAATAATCATGCTTTGTGCATCTGTTTGTGCACAAGTCTCATGCTGATCAGTGTTTCTACTGGTAATGTGAAAATGCCTCCAAATCAGTTACCTGCTACATTGCTGAGGACAGCAATAATCTGACCTAGAACGGGTAAACTTCCTCACCCACAGATTTGGGATTTTTTTTAGTATCAGTCAGCACCCAATTGAAACACAGAGAATTACATAATCAACTAGGCTGGAAAAGACCTCTAAGATCATCAAGCCCAATTGTTACCCTAGGACTGCCAAGACGACCACTAAACCTTGTCACTGAGGCCCTCATCATCTTCATGGTTTTTGCACACTTCCAGGGATGACGATTCCACCACTTCCCTGGTATCCTGTTCCAATACCTGATCACTCTCTCAGTGAGGAAATTTTTCCTAATATCCAATCTAAATCTTACCTGGTGCAGCTTTTTTCTGTCCCTTGTATAAAAAAGACAGCTTATGGTTTCCCATAACTTTAATTTCAGTCACCCAAGAAGCATATATACCAGCAGAAAATGCTGCCTGCATACTAACAGGCTGCCCTCTAAGACATGAGCTTCTTAAGGGACTACTTCAAAATTCATGGTAAAGAGGAAAAATAAACACACATATTTCTCCTTGTAGGTAAGCTCAGTGCTGGCATCTGGCCATCTGAGTCTTCAAAGCAATGAAAGAGTTAACCGTTCTAAGTTTTGCCGTACACTTTCAGAAAAGCACAGTTCTCCAGCAAATTCTAAGAACCTTTTCAGTGTCACAAGATAGAATCATAGAACAGTTAGGGTTGGAAAGAACCTTAAGATCATCTAGTTCCAACTCCACTGCCATGGGTAAGCACACCTCCCACTAAACCATGCCACCAAAGGCTCTGTCCAATCCGGCCTTGAACACTGCCAGGGATGGAGCATTCACAACTTCCCTGGGCAACCCATTCCAGCGCCTCACCACCCTTACAGGAAAGAACTTCATCCTTATATCCAATCTAAACTTCCCCTGTTTAAGTTTTAAGCACTCTTATCAGGCCTAAATTGTGCAAGGGGCGTGATCCTGCTGTTAGCAGCATCAGTGATCACTGGATTGAGCAAGAGAAAATGAGGCAATCTGCCTTCTTCCACCATCCAAGCACATGAATGCATTCATGTCTACGAAATGCAGAGTTCACAGTCTATGCTTGCCTGGTGCTGTGTCACCCCTCCTGTGTGCTGGGGCACCCCAGTAGCCCAACCATGACCCCACATACACTGCAGCAGCATCACCAAAGCAGCCAAACTGAATGCAAGGGACACCAAGTCACATGGTGCTGCACTAGCTGCTGCTGCATCCTTGAGGCATCTCCACCAGACAGAGAAATGGTGGTGTTGCTAACTGGAAAGGATCAACAGAAATTTGGCTGCTGCTATTATATCTGCCTAAGAAAAAGGTACTGACTGAAAAATGACCTCAAACAGATTTTCACCATCAGCTGAGTACCGGCATATCTACACATACACATTTACATGCACTTCAAAACTTAAACCTGATGCTTTTCTTCCAGGACTGTTCAAAAAACACCTCCTCTTGTAAATTATTGAATGGGGACATATCCATTACCTTCTGCATCTCAGACGGAGTAACACCTGGTGTCCTTTACCTAATCATATGCATCAAAGCTTAATGTAGAGCTTTGTGTAACCAAAACCTCCAAAATAAAAACAGTGTTTGGAACTGTAGCATACAGTTCCTTCCCTGAGAAAACATACAAATAACTGACTTTTTCTTTAAAACTATATCAATTTCTTGTACAACAGCTGTGTCTATTTCTAGTAATTTTCCCTAGATAAAAAAATACTTGTCAAATAAAATAATCCATGCTAAATAAATATTAATAAAAAAATCAGGATAGATCAATTGCCAACGCTGCCCTTAATTCTTTTTAACATGTCTCATAGTGGGCAAAATGATATTTCAAATATAATCCATGACTTTCAGTAGCTTTATTTTAATTAGTTTGGTTTCAACTTATTGATAATCTTGTTAGAAAATGTCTTCTGAACTACCCAATTTTGACAAGCCAGCTCTTTCCTAAATGTATTTTGTGTTGTGTTGTTTTTTTCTCTAAAAGCATATAATCCAACATGATTAAGGATGAGAAAAATACAGAAATAGATTTTATCTCTCATGATTTTCCACAGCACTACAGCCTCCACTTAAGATGCTTATGCTAATTACCACTTTCCATCCAGCACTGCCTTAAATTGAACAAAATTTTAAATTGGACAGAAATTATAAACTACAAGTTACTGAAGAAAGTTATTCAAGATGTCTTCCTTTTTTGTATCATCCTCCTGCAATTCTTGAAAAGACACACACATCTTTACCACCCAATGCTATTTGACTAAAATTTTACACATCAGTTGCAGGTGTGTTATATTACTTATAAGTGCTACTATACTTGGGCAAAACCCCCAACAACCAACCATGGAAACTCTTTTCCATAGAAAGCTATGCCACAGCAAAATGACCAAGAGATGAAAATGTGAAGATTATGTTTTTTTAAACACAGACACATTTTTAATAATTTAAGGTAACACACAAGCGCAGTACAACCCTATCATAGCAGCAGTATCTCACATACAATACATATTGTGTTTTCATGAACAAATACACTTTCAAGTCAATACAAAAATTCCAGGTTCCCACTTAAATATTCATGAATATATATATATACACACACATACTTTTCATATTAACAATGTCTACTTATTGTATGTAACTCAACAGCCATAAGGATAAAGTTACCTGATTTTTCTATAGCACTTCCAGAAATGTTACAAGCTCTTCCTACAGTAATTCCAGACTCAAACATCCTTACCTTTTTCTGGACTTAAATTTTTATATACTTCAAGGTCTGCCATTAAATTTGTAACTCAAGCATTATTGGCAAGTGGAATGGAAATTCTCACTGCAGGAAAGCCTCAATTTAGTCTTCATGTTTCCAGAGCTAAAATATTTGGAAAGCAATCCTTAGAAGTACAGGAGAACACTGCGAGCACTGCTCCTTACAAGAAATGATGAAATCTTCATGATCCATAAAACAAAAACAGGAAAGCACAAATCTAGAGACAATACTAAGCAACTTTCTTCAAAATTGAAAAGCACAGTCTGAGAAGGATGCTGGAAGCATCTGCTCTACGCTGCTGCTGCTGCTGCTGCAGGAAAGCAGAAGCAGCGACTACTTTTGGTATGAGACGTGCATACATAGCACAGCGATAAGACGCTCCGGGCATTAAGTGTGCGCAACGCCTGGGAAGAGCAGCTCTATAGAGGCAAGCGTGAGGAAATCCTGCTCGCACCTAGGGAAGCCGGTCAGGAAAGGATTAGCATACTTCAGGTAAAAAATGGGAGTGATACTGTCTGAATATAGAAGAGAAATGACCCTCACTCCAAGTTTCAGCATCTGCAGCCACGAAATTCGGCAAGGCAGAAGGACAGAATCTCTGCGGACTGCACTTCTTTTCCCCAGGTTTGTGACCCCTCCTCCTGTCTCTGTCACTAACTTGATGGGGAACACTCACTCTGCAGAATCAAGCCAATTAGAGCACAAAGCATGCAAATGTTTAGTCTCTGCATCACTGATCATTTGATTTTGTAACAAGTAGTCTCCTGTGAGATGCTGAGCGCTAACTCTTCCAAGAGCTAAAAAAAAAAAAAAAAAAAAAAACCACGCTACTGGCTAAATACTGGGCTTGTTTAAACTAACTCAAATCAATAGGTTTATAGCCAGGGTGGAACAACGGGCAGAAACATCCAGACTTGCATAAATTGACAAAGCCCAAGGGGGCAGAGAGCTGGAAAACATAGCAAGAATAAAGCAGGCTCCACACATAATGCTTCGCATCTTTGATTTATTGCATTTCCTAATAGTTTTACTATTCAGCTGGCTTTTACACAGTGACATCTACATCAGCACACCAAAGGAATCCCCAGTTGTATTCTCAAAGATTGCGACAGCAATAAAAGAGGACAGAGTTTGCCTAGCACATGCTAGGAGAAAGTTAAATAATAGCGTGACTAAGAAAACAAAACAAGCCCATAGTTCTACATGCCTGTAGAACTTGTATAAGATGGGAGACAAGATACAAACGGAGCTGACATGTTTTACTTGCTGAGATATCATTATTTCTTAGCTGCTGCTAACACAAATTGTAAGACTTCCCACAGTCACCACGTCACGATAGATCACAGCACACTGCAGTATGTGTGCGTACTATATCTAACAAACCTATAAAATGAAATAATGTACCAAACCCAGTGAAGGCTCATTCTTAGCTGCACTCAAAGCTCATGCTCCTAATCACACTTCCAGGATGTAGCAGAAGTCATGGTCTGTGGAAAGAAGTGTCACTCATCTCAGTTATAACAAGGGAAATGAAACAGCTGCATCATTACCCCACCACTGGTTCACACCTCAGTTCACAAGATTAATGGATAAAGTCCTCACTCTGAAGCCTCTAGACAGTTATCAATACATTTACATTCAAGAGAATTGATGTGCTGCAGTTGCAATTCAACAACAGAACCTAAATTACCAGTCTATAGTTTAATTATTGATAGACCAGATTGCACTTGATAATGTGTTAAATGCAAATTACTCCATAGCCCTACCATTCTGTTAATTATGAAAGGAGCTATACACAACCATCTTTAACAATGTTACTCCGTAAGAAACCTTGCTCAATAATCAATACATTCCTTATTATTTTGTTTTCAAAATAAAGTTCCTTTTAAAATAAACCAAAGACCTCTATATAATTCAGGCGACATGCAAACTGATATGAACGTAATTGTAGGTTTATTCAACATACACCCCCAAAAAAATCATCATGATAACTCTTCACTTACAAGCCAGGTTTTGCATCAATACCTGGCCCTGTCAGAGTCAGACCTGAAAATGGTGTGTCCTCAAAGACACTCTACATGAGTTTGACTGTCTGCAAGGGTTAAAAATCAGAAGACAAACAGTTCGCTTTACTCCTTCTGATGCTGTACCTACATCTTACTTCAGCCATGGCTGGGTGACCCTCACATCCTTCCAGCTCACTTTCACATACATCCTGTATTCTCTGGAGGATCATGATGTTCCTGTTGTGAGCTATCCATGGAGCCACCACACACAAAGTCCTACCAAAGTCTCAGGGTTGATGGTGACAAGCAACCTTTCTGAACATAAAATTATCATTACCTGAATTTGATTAACATCAATGGGCACTGTAACACAAATGTACATACTCTGAACAGCCACCACTGTTTTACAGGTACTGCACAATCCCCAGATAAGGTTTGGCATGGAAGGTAACAGGCTCACTTGTACATCTGTTTTTCCTGTTTGTTTTCTGCCCCTTAAGCACTTCCTTGCAAGACTTTTTTCAGTGCCTTGCATGCTTAAAGCCTGGGGGTTTAAAACTTTTTTAGTTGGTTTCAAGAAACATACGAAGCAACCTCCAAACTTCATCTCACCAATAGCTTTGACAATCCAGCTACAAAAGCAGAAGAATTTATAAAAAGACGCTTATTCACTCAAAATCCGTCTCCCCCAGGCTCATATTATTTTCCAGTCTTTTCAATTTGCTGTTAAAAAAAAAAAATGCTTCTGTCATTAAACCACTGGAATTATTTTGAGGTAAGACAGCAAGTACCTCCAGGTACAAAGCAGACAATGTCAAAGCACTATCCCTACCATTTCATTAAAAAAGGGGATTTAAAGCTTTCTTGTAATATCTGCAAACTGTAGTTCTTCTCTTCCATGCCCATAGTTACAGATATGTTTTCATTTAAAATACACTGTAGTTCAGCTTACAGCTCTGAGTGAGATAAGAGAATGGGGGCTTGCACCAAAAAGATGCCAGAGGGACAAAGTGGCCCTGGGTATATATGCCAAAACATCGCCAATGTTTTTAGCTTCCTGGAAGAAAACATGGATTAAACCTGCAACTAAGGCACTCCCAGCTCATTCCTGGGAGGGAACAGCCCATGGGGGAACTAGCAAATACTCCCACATAGAATGACCAAGGGGACAGCCAGCCAGCTGCAGGAATCACTACATTCAAGCCCCTCCTTCCCGGGCAGCTCCAGTCTGCTGGGCCACAAAACCAGTTAAAAACTCTCTTTGAGATGCATGGAAGGCATATGTGCCATGCAACCCTGAACCAGTACTTCCAGGGTAAAAATCCTGCCTTGTGTTTGATGCTCTGGGTTATACAGGATGCAGAAGGCTAAGCAGGGCTGTACCACATGAGCTCAGGCAGATGCTCCTTTTGAGAGCTAACAGCCCACATTTGGCAATGCTTAGTGGCCGTGGTCCAAGGTATCTGCTGGAGAACCAGCTGCGGTGCAGCCCTGCCTGTGTCCTGAGACATGGAAGACTGCCTTTCCTCACCACAGCCCGGCAGCACCTGAACTAGGCAGCTGACACATCCCCATTCACTAAGAAAATCGATTACCAAAAGCACTGGCCTTTGCCAGATTGCCAGCAATGGAAGCCAAATATTTTAACACTAAAAACCGTACCTTACAAGGCTTAGATACTGCAAGTTCTATGACAAAATATTCATTTTCCAGTAAATGAGAATATTATTTAATGCACAGTTTTGAAATTATAGCATCAGAAGAATATTAATTTTCTGGCTCATCAGTTTTTCCTTTTTCACTGTCAAAATAGCTGGAAACTTGTATGAAGACTAATTCTGCTAAAGAGCAAGAAAAGCTGATTAGAGAACTTCTACCTCTTACAACAAATAGATAATGAAATAAGAAGATAACATCTTCATATTAATCATCCAAATTTAATCTTAGACCTAAGCTCCTCATGAAAAGTCAGCTAGCAATGAATAAAACTTTAATTTAGCTGCACGAAAAAACTTGTCATTTTTATCAGATTAAAGCTTTTATCAGCTCTACTCATTTGTGATTTATGAAGACATATCTCTTTGGAAAGCTAACAAGTACATAAAGATGGAAAGGTGAAAACACTTGGCATTAGAACTCAACCACCTGATACACTATGAGAGACATCCCACACATGAAACTCCTCCTTTCAGCAAAGATACATCTAGCAATGGACATGGGGTTCTTAAAGGTAGTTATGCATTCAACGAAGCATCAAGAGGCCCTTCAGGCATTTTAGGCACTTCTTAAACCTGTATGAACTTTAATAAAGAAATTATTTAATTTCCTTCTTGCATATACATTTTCAGTTATGTCTGGTTCCCTCAAGGAATTAATTGTAAATATTTTGCTACATAAATCGGAGCATAAACCAAAATAAAAATTATTGCACTATTATCTTGTCCTACTTTCCCAAGCATCATTATAAAACTTAAATTGAAGCTGACTACTAAGATAAAAGTCTGAATTCTGCAGTCTACATCTGCCATCTTTAGCACTGTAGCCTCAAGCGCAGGGCTGGCATGAGGCTTCATCAGAGCTAATTATAAAGCATTGCCCATCAGCAAACATCAAGCCTAACATATATGTGCACTTCGACAAAGATTTAATATTGTTTCCCCAAACTCTTGTGCCCTAATAATCAAAATAGACCATTTTATTGCATAAAAAGTAAAATATAATGCATTTCATGTTCCCATTCATTGGGCACAAAAGTTCAAGATCACTGAAGCAAAAAAATCCTACAAGAACTTGCACAAAAGCTCAGCTTCTCAGGCTGAAATGAATGGAAAAACACTGCAATAACGTCGGCCATAAGCAACCTCCTGTGAACCTGTGGCAAAGCTGGTTTTGTAACAGGAGTAGCTGTTCATCTAATAAAGGCAGTGCACAATTACACCCATTACAATTGGGAAATCTTTGAGATTACCTTTCAAAATAAGCAACTGCCTTGGACTAAGTCTCTCCCCCCTCAACTTGGGATGTACAGAAGTAGGAGATTTGGAAGAATCTTTTGAGAGATGAGCTGGATATTCCTGAAACAAGAGGCAGAGAGCACACGCAGGAATCCAGATCAGCAGCAAGCAATTTTCCCTGCAAGTTTGCTGGTGGTTGGGACAGACACTGCACATTGTCAGATGACAGAATAATGACTGAAAAACATTTTTGTTTGCTTAGGCTACTCAGATGTCTGCCTCGTGCTGGCACTATCTCAAAGTGTCATTTAAAGGAAGTGGAAGTACTTGCATTCACTGTACCAAAAAGCTGCACTGTAACGTCTCAAGACCTCAATATTGAAGTTCAGAATGAAGTTCCCATTCTTGCTGCTTTCCCTTTCTCAGGGGCAGCAGAAAGTGCTATTGCCACAGTGTTCTCCACACATTTCCTCTGAGAAAGAAAGACATTAGAAGGCAGACATTCAAAGCTATCAAAATGTCTGCCTGACATGACTGAAGTACCTCTCTTAACTTACAGATTTGGCCCTCAGTTCAGGACATCCAGTCAATGGTCTTTCAAAGGTGAGCCAATCAAGCAACCAAACCTATTCCATCTGAACGTGGCATTGTTACACGAAATTACTCTATCCGTTCAAGCAGATTTACACCAACCATTGTTAATTTTGGAATTAACTTGCACAGATGGTCACAAGCATAAATGAATTCCAAAAAAACTTCAGCAGAAAAACTTATCAGATGTAAAGATTAATAAATGCAAATATCTAGATGCAGCTTTTGGCTGGGTAAGTACTTATGCTGCTGACCAACAGGCACTGGGAACATGTGCCACAGAAAGGGTTATTATGTACAGATTGCAGTTTTTCCCCTTTATGCTTTAAGCCCCAAACATCTACTAGAAAAGTAGATGGATGCTTGGTCTGACAACACTGCCATTCCTACATTGTTATTGCCAGCAAACAAATAAAATATGATCCACATTTATAGCTTGAAAACCCTGAGAAAATAAAAAAAAAATCTTTTTCCAAGTCTGGAGGCATGATATACTTAGTATTTTGGCACTGTTTGCAACAGGAAGGTAAAGAAAGCGGGTTCATCAAATCCTCATGGCTGTTCCGCACATTAGAATTGCTTATCTGCTCTATTCTACAGAAACTGCTAAAATAGCTTAAACGCAGATCTGTTTTTGGTTTGTTATTCTCTGTGTGCACCCAGTGTTGTATCTTACTGAAGAAAACTGACATTTTTGCTTCTAGGCAGATATGGCTCCCTAGACTACAAGACACAGCAGCAACCTTCACTTCTGTAACCAAAAATTTCAGATATTAACAGATTACAATTTTAATATCCTGAAACTGCAGCTATTAGCAGACTTTTATTAAAAAACTATAAAATTAGGATAAATCCTTAGGCATTTTTGATGCATACAGTACTTCAGCATTACACAGATGAATGTTCAGTCATTACTCAAAGGCAATCCGTTAAAGCCCCATGGAAAGGCACACAGCTGTGAATCAATACTTTTTCTTGCCAAACAACATGTTTCTCAAAGCATCATCATAATGTAGGGAAAGAGCAGCCTGATTTTGTACAGCAGCATTTTCCAGAATGGAATGGAAACACTCCTGTTTGTATTTGATGCTCACTGTACACAGGATTTGAATTGGGACTACTTCAATAATTCTTCAGCCTTAGATCCACATTAGTCAATATACTGCTTACTACTAATTACATTTATAACTTCAGAGTAAGAGCACAGACAGGGTGCTTTAAGAATTTTTCCAAAACTTACCAATCTCCACCTCAAGGTATGTTAGTTTTTCCTGTGTCTATTTATATACTTGTGGCCATTTTTCAATTTGCTCTTGTGGCAGATTTCCTCATAAGTTCAAATAAGCCTCTGCTTCCCCGAGCAATGCATTGATAGACAGTCACATCCCCTATCAATCTTTAATTTTCCAAGCTAAACAGAGCAGACTCATCTTGTCTCCACTTCTGTCGTCCCTTCCTCTGCCTGTTCCTGAGCTCCAAGAGGACATCAGAGATGTTGAGTAGCAAAGTTCATATTGTGTGCCACTGTAGACACTTCCAGTACTTGGGTCTCTACAGAGAATGATGCTCCTATGCTTTTGAAGAACACCATCTGACAGAGTGGGATATTTTTATCTGACCAATTTGCACCAAGGTGCAACAGTTCTTCCAGGTTACAAGCTCAACTGCAGATAATAACAGTGCCACTGTGAAGTAGCCTTCTAGAGAAGACTGATACAAGTAAATTAGTTCATCGCTCTGAAGAGTGCAAATTAGGTAATAGAAACCAGACTTGATTAATATGGCATCCTACCAACAGTAGCCAAAGCCCTATTGACACAAGTCTGGAGAGAGGTGGAGAATACAGAAGATAACATTAGAAACAGAAAATGAATTACAATTATGGAAATGCAATTGAAACAAAAGGGTTGTATTTCTCAGAGAACTTAAGAAGAAAAGATGATTGGCATAGGTAACTGACTCTATATATAAAAAGATACTTTCAGAACTGCCAAGACAAAATCAGCTATTTGCTAGACATGTCACAGCTTCTTTCTATTTATCTATTACAGAGTATTAGCATTCATGAACATAGAAAAATAAGCTAATCAATAGCTCTATGTGCCTGCTCCCTGAAGAGCTGTGCTCTCAATGTCAGAATATGAAATAATAATAGCAGTAACTAAAAAAAAAAATTAATGAAAAAACTGTGTAAAACAGAATTAATACACCCTAAAGCTGGAAATGTACAAACTTAAACACTAAAATGTCAGCAAATCCCAAGGGGTTGTATCACAGTACCTTCCCTGCTAACAGTCCCTTCCCACATAGAATTCATATTAGATTTTCTTTTCCAATTTCCCAGTGCTATCAAAAACTTCTAAATAAGTACAGTTTCCTTATATCTGCTGAAGAAAATATGGCCTCAGACACATGTAAGTTTCAATTTAGTTGTTTGGCTTCCACTTAGCCATGCAAAGCTCAAAAGTTCACTGCTCAGTCCCACTTGAACTCTTCAAGAAAGGAAAGGAAAGGAAATGGGTCAGTCTTACCTGCCACCAGGAATGGGGGCAAGCACCCAGCCCACACACCCCCAGCAGTCCCCCCTGCCCTTTGTCAAGACCAATAGGGTGAAAAGGCTCACTGACAAAAAAACCCAAATCCTTAAAAAGCTTCATCAACCCTTCTATCTGTATCATCATGGTCCCACAGGAAATTAGCTTCTCTTGAGCATCAGGAGCCACATGCAAATTCCTGTAGACATGCACGTCCCCTTATGTCATGCTGTTGGGATCTCTGTCACTGTCCAGCAGTGACTTCAACTCCGTCCATATACTCAGTGTGAAAATAACTGTCACTGCAGTGTCTTGCTTAGGTCAAAGAGATAAATGGGAAGCCCTGAAGGATTCTGTCAGGGAAAAATAATTAAACCTGACTAGTCATTAATGAAAGAAAAATAAATTAAGCCATAGCATCTTTCTGGTCTAGAATTCCTGCTAATTCTACTTCTTATTTTAGATGATTATCACTTTTCAGACTCATTACTCAGTAGCTGTTCATGGATTACTGGACTCTGTGCTAATGGCTCATTATCTATCCTTTGTGCCATTAGGGAGACAAAGACACTGTGATGCTTTCAAATAAAATGCTAACCAAGTCACAGAGTATGGACCAGACTTCTTTCACTTGATCTGGAATAGCAAATTGCAAATACACATCCAAAACACAGCTGTTCCAGTTATACACTCAGAGAGCAGATTGTAACCTGGAGAAAAGTGTGATTAATTGGCATCTACCAAAACAATGCCAGAGTGCTCAGACTCAGAAAAGGGACCTGGGTGAAGATACCTGGGAGACAACAGTCTCTTTCTACAGTGTCAGAGAGAACACAATCCCACAAAAGGCAGTGGGACCACATGCATGGCCTGATGAGTCCCAGCAATGAATCTGCTTCATTTGAGAAGCAGAACAATTGTGCCTGGAGACAACAGATGCACCAATGACAAGTTTGTGAACCATCTTCCCTATAACGCATGTCCCAGATGTAGCACGCAGTTGAATGACAGTGCTGCTGTCAGACTGACCTACAGAAAAGTAACAACATTCTTCCAATGTCTCAAACGGAATTAACAGTGCCTATGGGCAAGAAAAAAGCAATACAGGGGAAAATGGAGATTTCTAAATAGATTGTTACAATGATGCATAAATTGACAAATGATTAATTCATAGAATCACAGAATAGAATCATAGAAGAGTTAGAATTGGAAAGGACCTTAAAAGATCATCTAGTTCTAACACCCCTGCCAGGGACAGGGACACCTCACACTAAACCATGCCACCCAAGGCTACGCCCAACCCGGCCTTGGACACGGCCAGCAATGGAGCATTCACAACTTCCCTGGGCAACCCAGCCCAGCCTCACCACCCTTACAGTAAAGAATTTCTTCCTCAAATCCAATCTAAACTTCCCCTGTTTAAGTTTGAACCCGTTA
>JASSUY010012541.1:0-13579 GCA_032466535.1 Forpus xanthops | reverse complement strand
GTCCCTACATCCCTTGTCCAAAGCCCCTCTCCAGGTTTCCTGCAGCCCCTTTAGGCACTGGAGCTGCTCTGAGGTCTCCCCTTCTCTTCCCCAGGCTGCCCCAGCCCAGCTCTGTCAGCCTGACTCCAGAGCAGAGCTGCTCCAGCCCTTGCAGCACCTCCATGGCCTCCTCTGGACTCCCTCCAGGAGCTCCACATTCCTCTTATGCTGAGGATATCAGAACTGTCCTCAGTACTCCAAGTAGATCTATATAAAGACAAATACATGTATATGAAGACTTCAGATCTACTTCCAAGCGAAAAAGACCTGACACTTCTGAGAGCATCAGTATAGGGAGACTCACCAGGCAAACACTTAAAGGAAGTCTGCTTGGATATGGTATATACTGTAATGTATAAAAATGATTCAAAGGCCCCATCAAGGGACAATGTATTGGTTAGCAATACTAATTGCATTGCCTACATTACAAATGATATTGCTCCATTATTAAAGGGTCGGGACTCTTTTACGTGCTCACATCTATTCAATTGGTATTTGGATCAATGGATGCATTACAAGCTTTGCCTTTAAGAGCCTAATAAACAACAAGATGGAAAGGGAAATTCACCGTAAGATGATGCTTTTAAAAATCCATTTCTAGGAGAGCTGAAGGGACTTTGGGAAGCAGGTTCCAACCCAGCCAAAAGGTGGGAATGAAGGAGTCGAAAAGGTCGTGAGAGCCCTGAGCAGAAGGACTTGGGGGTGTTGGGCGATGAGAAGCTCCCCATGACATCTAATTGTGCTTGATTTCTGATATAGTCAGGATTCAGACACTTAAAACTGCAAGGCCATTTGACAGGGTCAGGATGCTCTGATCTCTGCAGCAAGGGAGTGCCATGGCTTAAGCTTAGCCGGTAACTCAGTACCACGCAGCCATTCACTCACTCCTCCCCTATCTCCCTCTGCTCACGGAGGGATGGGAAGAGAATGGAAAGAGATGTAATTCCCATGGGTTGAGATAAGAGCAGTCCAGTAACTAAGGTATAACACAAACCACTGCTGTTGCCACCAATAGTAATAATGATAAGAGAGATAACAAGGGAAGAGAATATAACCGCTCACCACCCGCCAACCGATACCCAGCTCAACCCAGCAGTGATCTCACCCTTCCAGGTAACCACCCTCAGTTTATATAGTGGGCATGACGTGCTGTGGTATGGAATACCTCTTTGGTCAGTTTCGGTCAGGTGTCCTGACTCTGCTTCCTCCCGCCTTCCCCTCCTCCCTGGCAGAAGATGAGACTCAGAAAGTCCTTGGTCCGAGTGAACATCACTGAGCAGCAACTGAAACCATCGCTGTTATCAGTGCTGTTCCCAGGCTGAAAGTCAAAACCACAGCGCTGCACTAGGTACTTAGTAGGAGAAAAATGACTGCTGCTGTTGAACCTAGGACAGGCAGTGCTACGGATAAGCAGCCAGAGATTCCAGCACATGTTCTCATTGCTTTCTGAGGGCTGGAATTTGTTTTCTTAAGCCTGGCCTCCTTTGAAGGCTTCTTGGAGACCTCAGAGCAGCTTCCAGTGTCTGAAGGGGGCTTCAAGGATGCTGGAAAGGGACTCTTCATCAGGGACTGCAGTGATAGGAGAAGGGGTGATGGGTTCAAACTGAAACAGGGGAAGTTCAGATTGGAGACAAGGAAGAAGCTGTTCCCTGTGAGGGTGCTGAGGCGCTGGCACAGGGTGCCCAAAGAAGCTGTGGCTGCCCCATTGCTGGCAGAGCTCAAGGCCAGGTTGGACAATGGGGTTTGGAGCACCCTGCTCCAGTGGAAGGTGTCCCTGCACATGGCAGCGGATTGGAACCGGATGAGCTTTAAGGCCCCATTCACAAAGCACTCTGTGTTTCTATGATTTCATATTAAACAGTACTGCTCCCAATCTGGGTGATGCCACTTGTCACTGGTGTCCCAGCAGGGACTGTGCAGTGAAATTAGGAAAAGGGGGGTCCAGCACAGAAGCAGAACTATGTGCAAAATATTTGTGACATGTGTTAGGAAATAGGGGCTGTGAACCTACACAGCACATCAGGTCCTGATGCAGGAGGCACATTCACCTCTAATCATCTTGTTATATAGGATTTGGATGGCTCTGAGGTGTAAAATCCCCTGGTAAACACCTTCAGCACACCAATGCCGTGAAGTGACATGTGTGTGTTCCATGTGAAGGCAAAGACCAAACAAATTCACTGCTGCTCTCTCATTCAAACTGAATTAGCCACCAGCCTTTCCCAGGCAGGAATCGTACAGAGCTGTCTCCCTCTGCTGGCACCAGACCCACAGACACTCACGGCTCTGGAATGAAAGGAAAATGGGAACAACTTCCTAAACGAACCCCAAATTGGTATCCAGCTCACAGCAATGACATTACCCTCCACGGGCTTAAGGTGGGACATAACTTGCATTTTGTGGTTGCTTCCATGGCCCTCTGGACATCACCCCCATCTGTGCAAAGGTGGATGAAAAAGAATTTAATGATGCTCTAAAGCACAAGCTCACAAAGAGGCAGGTACCAATTCAGCACCTTTAGCTCACTTTCTCACTCAAGGTTTGGTCCTTGTAAGGATCCTTGGCCACCACCTCCAACCCGTGCATCTCTGCTATGTTTAGAGCAAAACCTAAAGCCATCATGTTTCAAACCGAAGGCTCACCTGGCTGAAAGGAAAAAGAACCACCCAAAGAGATGTGCTTCTGGCTTTATAAAGCGCTGACATCAGCACAGATGGACAAAGCAACAGCTGGAAGAGCTAAAGCTGGAGGGACACGTTCCTGGGTCTCACCAGGCTTTCCTGAAGAGCAGAACTTGTGAAGGGCACCTTCTCCTAGAGCGATGCCACTGGAGCAAACGAATCCTCATGGCACTTACACAAGCTGCTCTCCCTTGTTTCACAGATGGGAAATGAAGGCACAGCTTCCCCCAAACCACTAGAATCATGGAATGGTTGGGGTTGGAAAGGACCTGAAGCTCATCCAGCTCAAACCCCATGCCACGTGCAATGATACCCTCCAGTGGAGCAGGGTGCTTCAAGCCTCTGTGTCCAACCTGGCCTTGAACAGTGCCAGGCATGGGGCAGCCACAGCTTCTCTGGGCACCCTGTGCCAGCGCCTCATCAATTCCCTCCACATCATTGCAATGTCTCTTGTCTCCTCTTGTCCAGCCCAAAAGAATCCTATTAAAACTATATATGAGCAGAGGACCATAAAAGACCACATGGCCACAGCCAGGGCCAAGGAGGAAAGAAACGAAATGTGCGACTGCAATAGCAGAGCAATTAGATCCCAATCTGGATCCTTTTGAAATCAATACTGAGACACTGAAACTGATTAGGCTGACTTGGTGGTGCCCCCAAAGTCCTCGAAAATAAGAAGGACATGGAAGTGTTGGAATAAGTCCAGGAGGCCACGAGGATGAGCAGGGACTGGAGCAGCTCCCATATGGAGACAGGCAGAGAACATTGGGGCTGTTGAGCCTGGAGAAGAGAAGCTGTGTGGAGACCTCAGAGCAGCTTCCAGTGTGTGAATGGGGCTACAAGGATACTGGGGAGGGACTCTTCGTCAGGGACTGCAGTGATAGGAGAAGAGGTGATGGGTTCAAAGTGAAACAGGGGAAGTTCAGGTTGGAGATAAGGAAGAAGGTCTTTACTATGAGGGTGCTGAGGTGCTGGCACAGGGGGCCCAGAGAAGCTGTGGCTGCCCCATCCCTGTCAGTGCTCAAGGCCAGGTTGGACACAGGGTCTTGGAGCACTCTGCTGTAGTGTGAGGCATCCCTGCCCATGGCAGGGGTTGGAACTGGATGACCTTCAGGTCCCTTCCAACCCAAACCATTCTATGATCTATGAGAAAAACTAGGGACGTTGCTGCTCTCCCTGTCCCAGATGGACACAAGGGGTCTCCAACTAGAGCCAACACAGGCACGACTGCCCAGGAAAGCAAGGAAAGAGGAGGCTGGAGAAGAAGACAGTGCAGTGGCTATAATTTATACTCCCCTGCCTGTACTTTATGGCTTTCTTAATTCGGCTCCTGCTACTATTAATGTAGTTAATGTTGAGATTATATCTATTTTCTGGCGTCAGGCAGTGATTTATTCCAGCCATTTTTCCGGTGCCGGCTCCCACGCTGTTAAATCAAGCGACTTGCCAATTAAGTGCTGAGTGGGGAAGTGGATGCAATCTTAACAGATTTCTAACCACAAATTAAACAGGGGGCTCCTTCTGTGTGGTCATGTGCAAGGCCAAAGCGCTGAAGCTTGCTGAGCTGGACAAAGAGGATTCAAACAAGCCCCAAAACAAAGGAGGGGGGGGGAGCAAAGCATTGACTTGGAGGAGAGAAAAAACAAGCAATTATTGCCAGCAGGATGGTGCTTATGAGAGGAAATCATAGAATCAACCAGATTGGAAAAGGGCTTTAAGCTCGTCCAATCCAACCATTCCCCAGCACTGCCAAGGCCACCACTGACCCATGGCACTGAGGCCTCGTCTCCACGGTGTGTGAACACTCCCAGGGACGGTGACTCCAGCACTGCCCTGAGCAGTTCTAATGCTGAGCACCCTTTGGGGAAGGAACTGTTCCTCAGCTCCATCTAACCCTACCCTGGTACAGCTTGAGGCCGTTTCCTCTCGTCCCATCCCTTGTTCCTTAGGAGCAGAGTGTAGCCTCCTCCTGGCTCCATCCTCCTCTCAGGCACTTGTAGGGAGCAATGAGGTCCCCCCTGAGCCTTCTCTTCTCCATCTGAACAACCAGCCTTGGGTTCCTGATGCATTCTGGACTTGAGGCTGGGACAACCACCACCCAGCAGTGAAAATCAGGCAGCAGAACAGGGCATGGGGTGAAGAGGAGCAGGGAAGAACCTCTCCTTATATCTCAGCTCAATCTCGGTCAGTTTCAACTCATTCCCCCTTGTCCTATCCTTACATGTCCTTGTCAAAAGTCCCTTCTTCTCCCCAGATGCAAGGAGGGGACCGAAGTGCCTGTAGAGCATCATCAGGGGCAGCACCGTGCAGAGTAGCATGCTCAAGAGATTCACCTTTGGTAGGTGACCACCAGGAACCACAGAAATAGTTCAAACCCTATTCTCTTGGTTATATAGAATCATGGAACAGTAAGGCTTGGAAAGGACCTGAAGATCATCATGAAGAGGCAACGAGAGCTCTGCTACTTCACAGCCTGCAACTCAACCATTAGCAATCCTTTCCTGCATCTCTTCTCTGCCTCGAGAGCCATAATGAAAAGTAATACATGAAACTAAGAGCTGTGATTAATAAGAGGGAAGAGCTGTTGTGATAACAGCTCATGATAAGTGGTGAACCTGTTTATGGTCCTTGAATATTGAGCAGGCATTCAAAAACATTCCAAACTAAAAGGGGAGGGAAAAGCCAACACTTCTACATAGGGCAGTAGAGAAATCCCAAAGATCCCTATGCTGGGGCTGTAGCTGTGGCCAAGACTTCAATCCAAGGACAAGAATAACCAGGTAAGAGGCTGCAATGTGTCCTGATAGACAAAAAGCCACCTACAGGGAGGACCTGGAGCAATTCTTGCCAGCTGCTGACATTCAATCTGAGGGAAACACCATCCCCAGCTCCCATCATAAATAGTCCATCAATGAGGAGAAATGACTTTGCGAGCAGTAAGAGGATCGTGTTCCTGGGTGGCACAAACAGGAG
The DNA here is from genome assembly GCA_032466535.1 of Forpus xanthops. Classification (NCBI taxonomy): domain Eukaryota; kingdom Metazoa; phylum Chordata; class Aves; order Psittaciformes; family Psittacidae; genus Forpus; species Forpus xanthops. The sequence continues at coordinate 7,886 of JASSUY010012541.1, read as the reverse complement.
GGGCAGCTTGGCCCTGCAGTGTTAAAGGCAAATCTCCTGCTTGGTGCCTTGCTTTGGGAATCTCACATTGGTTCCCTGGCACAGGAGGTGGAGTGCAGCAGTAGAACACAGACTGGGAGGTGATCTACCACCATTGTAAGATGCCAAAACACTGGGCAGTGTGTGTTTGCAGCCCAGAACCCCTCCATGTGCTGAGCTGCACTCCCAGAGGGGGAGCAGCAGCTCAGGGAGGGGATCCTGACCCTCTGCTGCAAGAAGGGGAGACCTGAGAGCAGCTCCAGTGCCTAAAGGGGCTGAAGGGAACCTGGAGAGGGGCTTTGGACAAGGGATGGAGGGACAGGACAAGGGGAATGGCTTTAACCTGCCAGAAGGGAGACTGATATGAGCTCTGAGGCAGAAGCTGTTCCCTGTGAGGGTGCTGAGGCACTGTCAGGGGGTGCCCAGAGAAGCTGTGGCTGCTCCATCCCTGTAGTGCTCAAGGCCAGGTTGGACACAGGGGCTTGGAGCACCCTGCTCTAGGGGAGGGTGTCTATGTCCATGGCAGGGGTTGGAGCTGGAGGCGCTTTGAGGTCCCTTCCAACTCACGATTCAATTATTCTATGATTTTACAAAGCAACTAAAGACCTCTAAAGAGGTTGAAGCACACAGAAGGGATCTGGAGAAGTTGGTACCCAACTTCTGTCTGTCTCCAGTGGAAGCAGCACCTTGCTCCATAACTGCCACATGCTGTGATGCCACATGGTTACCCTTATCATGACACACAAATGAAGCCCTCAAGTAGCAGCCAGGAATCCATTGAGCAGGACTTCAGAAACTCCTTTTCAACCCTGGTATTAAAATAATCCCCTTTCACCTACAGCAATAGGTAACCCAACAACCTGAGGAGTGCATTATCTTCAGTGTTTGCATAAAAAAGGGATAAATTCTTTGAGTTTAGCTGACAAAACCCCACTCACACAAAGGTAATTCTGGCAAAGCCATTGCGGTCACCTTCACCGCTATGGTCTTCATCTTACTGCATCCAATTGGTGAGATTAGCAATTAAATACTCACGGAGATTGGGCTGGTAGGTTTGAAATATGCAAGCAGTCTAAAACCGTATTGATTATTGTAAAGGTACTTTACTACCACCCTTAAAAGAGGCCTAAAAGTGGTATTTAAAGCAGTGTTTAATGATGTGAGTTGGCCGCATGGCAGCGTGCACAGCAGCGGAGTTTGACTTCTTTCTTCTCCCATCTGAAGCCTCCTCCAGGTTCTTTTTGGCCACATCATCACTTCTCTGGGGGGAAGTCCACCAAGGGTTAAGTGCTGCACAAAGCCCAAAGTGAAGAACGCCTCTGCCCCAAGGGACACAACATCGTAACTCACTCGTTACGCGCGGTTCTCAGCCCAATGCTCTGCTCCACTGACAATGTATTTTAAATCACATATGAACATTGATCCAATTAATGCAGCTCTTGTGAAAGCAGATGATTTCTGAGCCTCCTCCTGCCCGTTGCATAGGGTTGGTCACATTTAACAGGAGCAGAGAACATGAGCTCAAGCTCAGCTTTCCCCCCTTCTCCCCCTGAAGTAACATTACAAGAGGTTGGTTTCTTCCATCACTTCTCATCTTTCCTGCCCAGATGCTTGGCAACACTCAACTGTTGCACACGGGGATCCTCCTCCACGTCTGAATGGTTCACTTTCTGTCAAATCCCATTGGGATATCCTGAACCCACCCTTGTCCTGCTCTCCACAGCCCCAGGACTGGCAAGCTGCAGAAGACGTTCACCTTAGTTTTCCAGGGCAAGAGGTCTATGGACATCAGAGCCTCATAACCTTCTAGTGAGGAGATGTCAGTGTGGGACAGAGCTGGTGCTCCAAAGGGCTCAACAGGACACTGTGGGGATGGAACCCCCCCCCCCAAAATCAAATGGGTTCATCTATAGATAGGCAACATCCCAGACCTCAGCCCAACCACCACCAGCTCAAAACAGAGCCCCCAGTGGCATCCAATAAACATTCCAAAGGTTCATTTAATCCCATTCCGACAAGGATACACTTCAACACCGGCATACAATGCTGAAGCAATGCTTTGTGGGTTGACAGAGGTGGTTTCACATAGAGCTTCGTCATGAGAATACCCATTGTTCATAGGCAGAAACAAGTGCCCAGCCTCTCAGCAGCTAATGAGACCTTCTAGCAATGCTAATCATACTGGTCAGGCTTCATTCCCCTTCTCCCTCTTCCCACATCTCTCATCTCATTCCTCCCAACACGTTTAAACAGGTCCTTTGAGTTCAGGCAATACCAAAGGAGCCAAGAAGCCCCAGGACACATCACTTTGAATGGTGCTGGGACAAACCATCTCCATTTATCCAGGCTGTCATTCCCAACTCCTCCAGGGCTGATGAATGGAAGGAATCACAGAATCCCAGACTGCTTTGGGTTGGAAAGGCCCTTAAAGTTCCAACCCCTGCCATGGGCAGGGCGCCTTCCATTAGATCACATTGCTCCTAGCCCCATCCAACGTGGCCTTGAGCACTGCCAGGGATGGGGCAGACACAGCTTCACTGGGCATCCTGTGCCAGCGCCTCGAATACACCTAAAAACCTCAACCTAAAATGAATGCAACCACCCCAAATCCTATGAAACCAGCTCCCAAATGAAGAGCTCTACTGAGGGTGTCAGGCCCCCGCTAAGCCGAGCCTACAGCACCTTGCTTGTGCGAAGGGCAACTTGGCCCATTTATTAGAATGATGAAAGCAAAGCGATGTGAAAATTGCACTCCTTGGTTAATGAGCAGCCAAAGGGATGGGTAAGCAGCAGTGCCGAGCCTGCTCATATTTCCTATAATCAGCAAGTGGTTTAAATTGAAAACCCCCAACTGAATCAATATTTACTGCGTTGCAACGAAATGAATAGTAATAAGTCACGAAAGCTCCTTGTCCTGTTTCATAACATAAAAAATTATCAAAATGAGCAGAGGCACAGAGCGACCATCACATTCACTTTTACGGCACTCGGGGACTCGTAACGGGCTCTGCTCATCAAATCCTGCCTTCAAAACCCGGCTGGAGGAAAAGCCTGCTTCGGCAGTGCCAGCAGAGGCAGGGAAAGAGCCAAAGAGGGGCTGGGAGCTCCACAAAAGGAGCCACAAAGAATGCAAAAGGAGTCTCAGGAGCACAAAGCCCAGGTCCCCTGGGCAGCAGTGGGATCAGAGCTGCTTGAGGAAGCAGTCTGGAATCATGGAATGGTTTGGGTTGGAAGGGACCTTAAAGCTCATCCGGTTCCAACTCCTGCCATGGGCAAGGACACCTTCCACTGGAGCAGGGTGCTCCAAGCCCTGTGTCCAACCTGGCCTTAAGCACAAAAGCAATAGGGCAGCCACAGCTTCTCTGGGCACCCCCTGACAGCACCTCAGCACCCTCACAGGGAACAGTTTCTGCCTCAGAGCTCATCTCAGTCTCCCCTCTGGCAGTTAAAGCCATTCCCCTTGTCCTGTCCCTCCATCCCTTGTCCAAAGCCCCTCTCCAGGTTCCCTTCAGTCCCTTTAGGCACTGGAGCTGCTCTCAGGTCTCCCCTTCACGCAGCAGAGGGTCAGGATCCCCTCCCTGAGCTGCTGCTCCCCCTCTGGGGGTCAGCCCAGCACATGGGGGGGTTCTGGGCTCAAGCGCACACTGAAGTCAGGTCATGGGGAGCTTCTCCTCACCCAACACCCCAAGTCCTTCTCGGGCTGCTCTAAACTCAGCTTCATGCATTGCCCAAGGAGGTCTTTATTCTTCCCCTATATTCACCAGGTTTTTCTTCCTTAAAGCTGCAGGAGCTCAGAACAACATCATGGCCAAGAGCGCAATGAAAAAACAAGACATCTTTGTAGCACGTTAGATGCAGGACACTCAGCTCCACACATGTCCCGTTTCTACACTTCCACCTCAGAGAAAACCATGTGCCCACTATCTTACGGTGTGAAGAACCAAGGTCACATTGGACAGGGCTTCGAGCACCTCAGTCTAATGGAAGATATCCCTGCCCATGACAGGAAGGTTGGACCAGGTGAGCTTCACAGGTCCCTTCCAACTCAAACCCTTCTGCAATATGATGATTCTAAGCTCCTGAAGAAGTGATGAATCATAGAATCATAGCATTGTTAGGGTCAAAAAGGACCTTAAGATCATCCAGTTCCAACCCCCCTGCCATGGCATCTCATCAACTGCAGAAGACAAGAACCTCTCCTTCCCACCACCACCTCCATCACAAAACCCCTCCTGTTCAGAGCAATACACGTGCTCTGGTTCATACTCAAAACCATTCCCTCCTGCAGCAAGGTCCCAGTGGAGATTTGAAGTGATGCACACTTCCTCCCTATTTAACTTCATCAAGCACCTTTCTCCTCACCCCTTAAAACCCCACTCCGTTTCAGAAGCACTTTCAGCTCCTTTCCTGAATTCCTCCCCTTTTATCCATGCTTCAAAGGGAATTTCAGGCTCCCAAATATTAACACAAACAGCAGAAGGCAATTTTTTACCTAAGATGAGGTCTGAAGAGAGCCACTTTTAATTCACTTCACCACTGCCATTTTTGCCCTGTCCCACACATGGTTTTACATGAATGGGGAAAAAAAACAATCATTCACTACTTTGAACTTCCATTCTGGAGCTTCCCAGCATCTTCCCACCTCTCCTACCCAGCCAAGACCACACGCTGTGCCCTGATGCCCACTATGGCAGCGCCGAGCCCTGTTCTGGGTTGAAACGTGGTTATTTTGGGTGCAGAAGAGACAGGAGATTTGTTAATGGGAGGGAACAGGAAAACATTCCTGCTGTCTCACTCATGACTACAGCTCCCACAGAGAAAGTTCCCTCCCGTGCCAAAATAAAGGCTCCCTTTTGCCCCCTTTTACTCTTCAATTTAACAAGGAATTTAATGCTGTCCCCTGCACTCCCTGCTCCTACTTTCCGAGACATAAATCCTGCTCCATGGAACCCCAGAATGGTTTGGGTTGGAAGGGACCTCAAAGCTCCTCAAGCTCCAACCCCTGCCATGGGCAGGGAGACCTTCCACTGGAGCAGGGAGCTCCAAGCCCCTGTGTCCAACCTGGCCTTGAGCACTGCCATGGATGGGGCAGCCACAGCTTCTCTGGGCACCCCCTGACAGCGCCTCAGCACCCTCACAGGGAACAGTTTCTGCCTCAGAGCTCATCTCAGTCTCCCCTCTGGCAGTTAAAGACATTCCCTTTGTCCTGTCCCTCCATCCCTTGCCCAAAGTCCAGGTTTCCTGGAGCCCCTTTAGGCACTGGAGCTGCTCTAAGGTCTCCCCTTTAGGATCCTTCTCTTCTCCATGCTGCCCCAGCCCAGCTCTCTCAGCCTGGCTCCAGAGCAGAGCTGCTCCAGCCCCTGCAGCATCTCTGTATCTCCTCCACACTCACTCCAGCAGATCCACGTCCCAGGAAGAACTCCATATAAAACATCCAGAACCGGAACACCTTTGGGGTTCCCCTGGAGACTGATCCCTCACTGCCACCACTTACACACTCCTTTCCACATGGAAGGCTGGCAGGAGCACCTGCAGCAGCCCTGCTCTGAACTCACTACTAACAATTCAAGAAGCAATTATGAAACCCAGATTTGTGTGATGGGGATTAAAGGAAACTATTTGCAATCAGAACCCATTCCAGCTTGGAAACCCACCGATGCTCCCGGCCAGGTGGCTGGTGCACTCATGCCAAGTTCAGGAGCCCCTCTGCCCTTCTTTTCCCACTTTCCCAGCTTTAACAGCTGTGACCTCTCAGACCTCCCTATATCCTTCTGCAAATCCTCCTTCCATGCAAACCAGATGCTGCAGTGCCTGGGCAGTGCCGGGGGATGGATGGATGGAAGGACAGGGAGCGGGGAAGCTGTCAGGTACAGATGGTCGCCTTTGCCATGAGCGAACCACAGGAGCACCCGTGCCAAGGGTGGGCATGAATGTGGCCTCATGCCACAGCCCAGCTCTGCTGCACATGGGGGGTGCCAGGATCCAGCCCAGGGGAGATGCTCCTGCATGGAAGCGGGCAAGAGGCTCTGCAAAGCCTAAGACCAGCAGTTCTGGCTTCATCTAGAAATAAGATGGTAACACAGGAAGAGGATAAATCTATAAACTGTTCCCTAAATTGATGTTACAGCAGATAGGAAAGGTAAAAGCAATTGATATAGATGGTCCTCACTGTGGTTGGAGACATCCAAAGCACCTCTTACATGACTTTGGCTCAGTAAAGATTATCCAGTATGAAAAGAACTCATACGCTAAGGAAAAAATACCAAGGTTTGGAGAAAATACCATGGATTCATCACAGAGAGAGAACTGGAATGTAAAAAGGGGAAAGCACAGTGTGGTACTGGGGAGAGACCAAACCTGGAAGGAGTGGTATTACTTAGTACTAAATGAGCTAAATCTGATCATCCCAAAGGCAGCAGAAGGAAATAAATAGCCAGGGTCTGAGTAAGCTGATTTTGTACAGGTGGGGTGTACAGTAAAGTATGAATCTAACATCATTTAGGTATCTGTCTCCATGTCAAGTGTAAAAGAATCAATCATGGAATGGTTTGGGTTGGAAGGGACATTAAAGCCCCTCCAGCTCCAACCCCTGCCATGGTCAGGGACACCTTCCACAGGAGCAGGGTGCTCTAAGCTCCATCCAACCTGGCCCTGAACACTGCAGGGATGGGGCAGCCATAGCTTCTCTGGGCACCCTGTGCCAGCGCCTCAGCACCCTCACAGGGAACAGCTTCTGCCTAAGAGCTCATCTCCATCTCCCCTCTGGCAGGTTAAAGCCATTCCCTTTGTCCTGTCCCAACAGGCCCTTTTCCAAAGCCCCTCTCCAGGTTTCCTGGAGCTCTTTTAGGCACTGGAAGCATAAGCTCAACTGAAATATTCACTGTCTCAGCCCCAGGGTAAAATCCCAGATGAGATGCTCAAGCCCTGATGCTGTGTGTACCACAGCATCTCCCTCCTCCATTCCTCCCAACCATTGCATAAAGCCCTTTCCAGCCCATGCAGAACGGCTGCTGTTACCCACGGAAGTCCTCAAGATCTTACACCACCCTCCAAACCCGACTCCCCTATCCTATTAAACCATCTTCCCTTTTCCCATGCAAACAGCCACGCTTTTAACTGACACAAGATTACTGAAGTGACAGAGCAGGAAACCCTCTTGGTCTTTGCAGCCTGACCGCCGCCAGCAAAGGCTTTGTTCAGAGCAGGAGCAGTACCCAAGACACACAAATCCCTCTGCGTTCCCTAATCCAGGACTTTTCTCCCATCCCCTTTGGAGCCTATGGCTTCTTTCTCACGCCAGGAAGAACCAGATGGATCCATCCTTCAGCCCTAAAGAAGACGAACTGTTTACTTAGCCTGGAAGGAATTCATCAGTTGAAAACGATGCTCCAGCGCTTGCCAAGTGACCTCCCTACCCCTGCAAACCATTTCACTCTTCCCCGAGCCCCGAGAGCTGCCCAGGCGCAGCTCAATGTGAGCAGCCCAGATGCCAGCAGCAGTTGGCCTCGGCTCAGCACAGCAGCTCGTGGCAAGGTTTAAATGAAGGGAGCGCAGTTTAACCTGGCTGCACTTCCCCCTTCTCCTCTTCTTTATGGTTTATATTGAAACACCAACTTTCCCACTGGAATCGGCACAGGAAAACTTCTCAGGTGGATGTGATAAAGGATGGAGAAGTTAATGCCCTTCATAGCGAAGAGACTTTGGAGAAAGGGTGGAAAAGAAGCTTTGCCATTACTAAGCTCAGCTCTGCTCTGGAGCCAGGTTGAGTGAGCTGGGCTGGGGCAGCATGGGGAAGAGAAGGCTCCTTAAGGGGAGACCTTAGAGCAGCTCCAGTGCCTAAAGGGGCTGCAGGAAACCTGGAGAGGGGC
>JASSUY010012540.1:0-24736 GCA_032466535.1 Forpus xanthops | reverse complement strand
AGAAGGACTTGGGGGTGTTGGTTGATGAGAGAATGAACATGAGCCGACAGTGTGCTCTTGCTGCCCAGAAAGCCAACTGCATTCTAGGCTGCATCAAACCGAGTGTGACCCGCAGAATGAGGGAGGTGATCCTGCCCCCCTACTCTGCTCTCGTGAGACCTCACTTGGAGTATTGTGTGCAGTTTTGGTGTCCTCAACATAGAAAGGATATGGAACTGTTGGAACAAGTGCAGAGGAGGGCCAGGAGGATGATCAGGGGACTGGAGCACCTCCCGTATGAAGATTGACTGAGAGAGTTGGGGCTGTTCAGCCTGGAGAAGGCTGCATGGAGACCTCATAGCAGCCTTCTATTATCTGAAGGGAGCCTATAGGGATGCTGGGGAGGGACACTTCATAAAGGGCTGTACTGAGAGGAGAAGGGGTAATGGGTTCAAATTTAAACAGGGGAAGTTTAGATTGGACCTGAGGAAGAAAATCTTTAGTGTAAGGGTGGTGAGGCACTGGAATGGGAAGTTGTGAATGCTCCGTCTCTGGCAGTGTTAAAGGCTGGGTTGAACATAGCCTTGGGTGACATGGTTTAGTGTGAGGTGTCTCTGCCCGTGGCAGGGGGGTTGGAACTAGATGATTTAAGGTCCTTTCCAACCCTAACTATTCTATGATTCTATTCTTCTGAGTAGCAAGTAGAGGCAAATCTCTTTTCAAAACAAAAACTAGAGTACAAAAACCAAAACAAAAACTTGTATGCATGTATGTTCAGGGAGAAAAGACTCTCTCCTGTCCCCAGGTCATAGGAAGTACTGTCCGACATCTACTACTTCACCCAACTTTTAAGCAGTATTTTTCTCATTGTGTTCCATCTTGAGGAGACCTTCAGCCATGGTTTCCATGAATTCTGAGATTTTTCAACTATGTTCCTCCTTCAAATCACTGCTGCCTGGCAGTTTTTCTTTCTGCCATAAAGATGCCTTAAAGATTTAAGTCAGAAATTCTGTAGGGGTAAGACAGTCACTCACAAAGTGCACACCTGGAATTCCACTTACATTGTATTTATCCTACAATAATTGCTCAATTCATTTCCATATTTCCATGAGTGTCTTCTGTGCATTCCATTATTTAGAATTAAATATGAACTTAATGCATAGCAAAAAGAAAGTTCCTTTTACTACCGTAAGTCAATCTGGACAAAAGCCATTGACCTAATATCAGCATTTCATCTATGCTTCAACTCTTAAGATTCAACACAGTTTTCAATTCTGTCTACATTTGCTTCTTCTTTCCATTTGTGACAATGTGCAAATAGAGACAAATAGTCTTTGCAAATTGAGAATTATAGAGAATTTCTTCCTAAAATGCTTGAACTTCCATAGAAATTGTAATGATTTTGGAAACACTGATTTTCTCGTGTGATTTTTCATTTGGTTGATTTCAGTTTTGTTCTGTGAAGTTTTGGTTTTTTTTGAAACACTTGGGTAGTAGTGCTGTTCCCATTATTTTATGTCAACTGTATGCTGTGGTTTTACCTAGCTTTGGAGAACACTGTCCTGATCTGATGTTGTTTTTTGGAGAGTAACTTGCCACACACACATGCACACGCACACATGCACCAGCAAGCATAAAAGAGTCAGCAGTAGTTCTTCAGAAAGCTGTAAGAAGGAGTGAAAAATAATGCATGTTTATCTATGTAGAGCAATGATCTGGTGATAACCACCTGTTATTAACAGAGACAACTCAGAGTCTTGGTAGTTTGTGTATGAAGAAGCAAAAGTAAGGCAGCCTTTGATCAGCCTGTATGAATGTCAGGAAATTGGCTGTGCTTTTAGGTTATTAATAGAAAATATTTTGTCTATAAATCAGTATTTTTTATTAAAAAAACCTTTGCATGTATTCCATTAGAGGTATTTGAACAGTATTCTAGTATGTATTAATTAAGCTGCCTCGAAAGGCTTCTGGTTTTCCTCTGTGAAAACTGGACAAAGATTCCAATTACGTCTTTCTTAGTCTTTCTTAAGCATTGGGTACCTAATCACACTGTCCTTCTGGATGATGGATGGTGGGATATCTGTATAAAGCAAAGTGAAATCTAATTTAAGCCTTGCAATACCTTAAGGTGATCCCCAGGAAATGTGAAGAGGGACTTTTTGTGAGGGTCTGTGTCGTGGTTTAAGGCCAGCCAGTAACTCAGAACCACACAGCTGCTGCTCATGGCCCATTCCTGGAGGGATGGGCAGGAAAATCGAAAGAATGCAACTCCCACAAGTTGAGATAAAAACAGTCCAGCAACAAAGGTATAACACAAACCACTACTGCTACCACCAATAATAATGATGATAAGGGAAATACAAGGGAAGAGAATACAACTGCTCACCACCCACTGACTGATACCCAGCCCGAACTGAGCAGTGGAGCAGTGATCTAGCCCTTCCAGGTAACTGTCCCCAGTTTATATACTGCATATGATGTGCTGTGGTATGAAATACCTCTTTGGTCAGTTTGGGTCAGGTGTCCTATCTCTGCTTCCTCCCAGCCTCCTCTCCTCCCTGGCAGAGTCTCAAAAGAGCCTCATGAGTCTCAAAAAATCTTTGGTAAGTGTAAACATTACTGAGCAGCAACTAAAAATATCGGTGTTATCAGCGTTGTTCCCAGGCTGAAAGTCAAAAGCACAGCACTGCACCGGCTACTAAGGAGAAAAATGGCTGCTACTGCTGAACCCAGGTCAGCATGTAGTGACAAAATAAGGAGGAATGACTTTAAACTGAAAAAGTGTAGATTTAGATTAGGTATTAGTACAAATTTCTTCACTGTGAGGTTGGTGAGGCACTGGCACAGGTTGCTCAGAGAAGCTGTGGCTGCCCCATACCTGGCAGTGTTCAAGGCCAGGCTGGATGGGACTTTGAGCAACCTGGTCCAGTGGAAGGTGTCCCTGCCCATGGCAGGGGAGTTGGAACTAGATGATTTTTAAGGTCCCTTCCAACCATAATCATTCTATGATTTCGTGATTCTATAATTCTTAACTAGTCATTTTAGACTGCCTGTTTCCAGAGGGCAGCTCATCCAAAAAAAAACCTGCCAAAACAAAAAATAACCTCCCCCTACTTTAGGGATGAAGTGAAATATTCTGCATTAATTTTTTAAAATCTGTGTATGAAAAATCGATTTTTTAAATATTCTGGCAAGCAGAGGATGTTCTCAAACTGCATAAAGTCATCTTAGCGCTACTCTATTCAGATTTCAAGACAAGGCAATTGGCAAACCTTTTGTCTTACTGTATTCTAATTCAAAGAGAATTTATCAGCTAGTGAACATGGTTCTACTTAATGTAAGGAAAATGATATGCAGGTATTAAAATAATCCATAGAGCCATCATGGTTCTTTGCTCATTCTTTGAACTCTATTTTTTACAGATTTAGTAGCTTAAATAATAGGTGGGGAGGGGTTAGATTATTTTTAACTTTCTCTTGGTCCCTCACTGCAATATCCCTCCCTTGTCACCTTTGAGACATCATATTTTCTATATTCTGCATTCTGAGAGGGACTACAGAAATACTGACCTTCATCAACCACAGGAGGAAATCTCAGGAACAAGCATGGCTGTTAAACCTCTGTTCTAATTATTTTGACAGTTGATTTTTTTGGAGTGAACTGGGATGTTTTTTTCTCTTCAGCATCTAACCTGTACCTACACGCTTCAGACTGAGAACTTCACTTTTTTTGCCTGAGATACATATTTTTTCATATGCAATGGTATACTGGATGACCCTGGTTATGATCAATACAGGGACCATGCAGATTTGCAGAATGAGAAAGGAACAGAAAGGGATTTGAAGCTCTGTTCTATCCTTACTCCTGTGTCACTGGACATTTTATGTCACGTTATTGAAACAGTCTGAGTAAGGTCAGTTTTTGCCAAGTACAAGGTCACCTTCTTCTTTAAAAGGTTATTTCAATACAACAGCATGTGGATTTTAATTACCCAGTAGATAAGAGAAAAGTAGTCCTGCTACAAATCAAAACACTGTCAGCCTGTTCCCATTTAGCCATTTATCAAGGGACTTTTTTGCCTGTGGCTCTCAGTTTGATATCCCTGGATAGCAGTGTTAAATGGATTTTTTGTTAATAGAGCACATAAATTGGAGGATTGAAATCTGTCTGCTTTAGGACTGTAGTAAAAATCTAAAATCAGAGACAAGTGAAAATGGTATCAGCTGCACCCCTATCAAACTTTTATCATCTGAATCTTGGGAATATTTTTTAACACTTGCTCCTGATGTATACATGTACTTTTAAAAGGTTCTCTTCTCAGGCTGCTTTCAACTTTCATTGAATAACCCCAAACCAACAAACAACTCAAAGTTGTTCTAGTGATGTTATTATTATTTTCAAAGCATGTATTTTCTAAACTCTTATCTCTAATAAGATTACATTTCTCATTTATTTACTTTCATCCCAGCATCCAATAACATGTTAATCATTACTAGAGCATTTTAAGACTGGTTAGGATATGCAGTGATAATGGGTGGTTGCAATCACAGTATGGCTGAGTTTGGAAGGCACCTCTGGGGATCACCCAGTCTCACTCCCTGCTCAGAGCAGGGTCAGGAGGTTGCTCAATGCTGTATCCAGTCATGTCTTGAGTATCTCTACAGATGGAGATTCCACAGCATCTCTGGACAGCCTGTTCCACTAACAGTGATCATGGCCATAGTGCAGAAAATGTTTTCTTATGCTAGTTGCCTGTATTTCAGTTTGTACCTGTTGCCTCTCATCCATGCACTGGGTGCTACTAAGTGTAGTCTGTCTCCACATTATTTGTGCTTCCCATCAGGTATTTATAATGATGGGTAAAATCTCCCCGAACCTTCTCTTCTGCTGTCTCAACAGCCCAGCTATCTCAGCCTCTCCTTGTATATTAGAAAGCTGGTCTCATGGAGCTAAATCAAACAGAATGGAAACTCAATGTTGCAGTGGCTTGTAGGTAAATGCATCACAGTTAGCCACTCATACACTGAGCGCAAGACTTGAAATGGAATTTGTCCTCACACTTCTCTGCTGGGACTTGCTTTTATTACCTATTCAGGGAAAAAAACTGTGACAGATCCTACCTGTCTGATGCGTATGGTAAATAATTCCTTTCACTTAATCAGCATTTGTGCCATGAGCACAGTATCACAGGGCAGATGATTGGGTATGTTGCTGTACAACAGGCAGAGTCTGGGAGGATCGTGTGCCAGATAAACACAAGAAGGTGCAATTTCCACTTTTCACAGTTGCTGTAATCCCCATCAGTTCCATTGTGTGATATACTGGTGTCTCAATGACTAAAGCAGGAGAAACAGAGACTTCTGTGTTGCCTTTATGTCAGCTGATGTTGCCAACATGTTGCTTCATTCCAATATGCACAGCAGGGTCATCATCATGGCTAGGCTGTATAACAGCGTGAGGGAAGTGAAAAGTGTAGGTGTCTCCCCAGTTTACTTTTTATACCTAAAAGTATTTGAATTATCTTAGTGCATTTCAGGGATAACCATGGAGTTTGACAGATGGTGCCCCGATCTTCTCTACCTCTGCTTACTAAGGGAAATGTTGACTGGAATTCAAAGCATCATGTGACAAAGTATGAATTAAGTTTTATATTTGAAATTATTTAAAGTATAACAGAGGTCTAACAAAACATTTCTAACTGAATATTTTCAATATTATTCATTGATATGTTTGAAATGTTGACGTTTCCTGTGGAAACTGTTATTTAAAGCAGTGGCATTCACTGTATGAAGACATTCATGACTTGAATTCTTTGGGAAACCAGAAATAGGATTAGGTTGCTGCAGATTGACAAAGTGAATTCTTTGCAAAGAATGATTATAAAAAGAACTATTAGAAGGGTTTATTTGACAGCCACGAGTGCTGTCATCTTTTGCAATGTTTTAAAGGCCAGATTCTGATTTGTAGGACTCTGAAGAAAAGAGCTTTTTCAAACATTTAGCACTGAAGTGGGACAACAAAAACTATATGAAAGTGCATGCTCTCAAGCTAATTTGAGGTTAATGCTTTCTTTTGTAGGAGTCTTTGGAAAATGTAATTTATAATTCTGCAAAATTGCTCACCTAATCTATGTATACTTCTTTCCTTCAGAAAGTGCCTTTAAGATGGTTTTGAATACCCCAGTATTCCATCTCTCACCATTATAGTGTTCAGTTCTGTGCCCTAGTCTTTTATGCGTAGGAATAAAAAGGCACAAGTGAAGCATGCATGCATTTGTTTCTTTAAGTATTCTGCTTAAAATATTGTCCTTATTCATTCAACATCTCCCAGAATTGTGGGTGAAAGAGTGGATTACTTTAGCTTCCCTTCAGTTATTAGTAATGACAACACAGATGAAGAAGTAAATGTTGAAATGTCCTGTGGGCTGTACACAACATTAGTCTGCTGTTCTTCCATTACTGCATCCAATTGAAAAGTTTTTATATATGAGATATATGTATATATATGTGGGTGAAAGAATGAGGAGATTTGTATACTCTGTCTGAACCACTGAACATATGAGTCAAGAGTCCCAATGTAGCTAATGGAGAGAGTTTGGCTCTTAAACAGGGTGATTCAGAGGACCTGAGCTCAACAGTCTGCTTAGAGGCACAACAAATCCGACATCTTAAGTTTAATGATATAAATAATCATTCCTCCACCCCTATGTGTCACATTTGCCATAAGGCCAAATGTAGATTCATGTCTGGATAGTTGCAAGCTAAGCTTCTGTCATAATCTTAATGTATTTCAACGAATTATTGTTGAGATAGCAATTCATGCAGTTATTAGTCATCTGTTAACCTTCACTCATATGCATTTATCTCTTTATCACTTTGTCTTGCAGGTGCATTCTGTTTTAGCATAGCAGAGTTATTGCTAAAACAAAATAAATTTTAATAGAGTAGTTATAAATTCATCTAGAATGTGGCATATTCCCTTGGGATATTATGGAACTGAACTGATACCTGTGGAATGCTTTTGAAAGTGTTGTTCTACCAAATCCTATGGTTACACCATGCCCTTACTTGCATTTCTTCATTGCTTTCCATGTGCAATTCTCAGCAAAATTTGGTCTTGATAATTTTGGTGGTAGCTAACTGTCATGGTTTAAGGCCCTCAAACAGTTCTCTCACTCAATCCCCCTCCTTCTTCCCTAGTCTGGGGGATGGGGAGGAGAATCAAAAGAATGCAACTCCCACAGGTTGAGACAAGAACAGTTTAGTAACTAAGGTATAGCACAAATCACTATTGCTACCACCAGAAATAATAATGACAAGGCAAACACAAGGAAAGAATACAAGAGCTCACCAACTTATTTCCACCCACCCCAACCAAGCAGTGCACCCCCATCACTTCATGCCAAGTCCGAACACACAGTGCACACACGCACACAGGCACACACACACACACACAGGTCTCTGCTCTCCGTCTATACATCTCGGACATGACGTGCTGTGGTATGGAATACCTCTTTGGCCAGTTTGGGTCAGGTGCCCTGTCTCTGCTTCCTCTTAGCTTCCTCCCAGCTCCCCTCCTCCCTGGCAGAGCATGAAACTCAGAATGTCCTCTGCCAGCCTAAACATTCTAAGCCATAACTATAAACACTGGTGTTATCAGTGCTGTTCCCAAGCTGAAAATCAAAAACACAGTGCTGTATCAGCTACTACGAAAAAGAAAAAATGACTGCTGCTGCTGAACCCATGGCACTACCTTCTGTCTTCTTTCTAATGCAATTATGCACATACTTTAATGGACCAAAACATCTGCTGGAAATGAAGTAACTCCATTTCTCTGCTAAGGGTCTTTTCCTGGGACTGATGAAGTATGTATTCTCACTGATGAAACAAAAAGAACTACCACTACATTCATCAGGACTTTCACTTTATTTTCAAAAATAAGTGTATGAGTCAAAATATGGCATTTTTTCCCTTACAGCTACAACCTAAGCTTTGTTGCCTTGGGCTTCATGTTGCTCATATTAATGCAATATGCTCATTAGTATGGACAGCATTCTCAAATAACTGAAGACTAAGAATTAAGCACATGTTGTACGGTTAGATGGCTGTGCTATAAAATTCTCTCTATTCAAAATATTTAATAAGCTGTCTAGCAAGAAGCATTGAACTGCTTCTTAGATAACAGAAAACCATGTTAAATAAATTCAAAGACTATAACTTTTATCCCATAATTCCATACAGACTAATGCAATGGATCCTAATAAATAAGATATTTCTCATTAACACTAGGTTTTGTTTGATGAACATATGTGTACTACAGGTGTATGGAAGGCTTTAACAAAGGAAAGGTCATAATTTGAGTAACATAATTATGGAGAATCAAATACTCTTCAGATAACCTTACAAAGTTACCTGACTTGAACACATAATAACAATGAGAGGTTCTATGTATATTATTAGTCTGAAATTATTTTTTTTTTTCTGCTTGTTTGAACATCAGAATATGTGCTTTGTAGGATTATTTGTGCATCACTATTCCATTTTCTAATGTAAACATGTGAGGCATTTCATCACGTTGTTTCAAAAAGGTAGTAAAATAATTGTATTTCAATTTTGAACATGCTGCAGTTCTTCCATAAAAAATTCCCAATGAAGTATATCAGATGTGATCTAAAAAAAGATACACTTTCTTAAATTTCATTGCAAGATTTTTTCAAGCTGTAGTTTAAATATAAAAAGCTGTTTTATAAATATAGAAATATATTGTATCCAAGATTTGAATGATATTTACTCTTCAAATGCTAGGATATTTTGGAAAAAAAGTCCAGATTTGAGTAAAACACCTGATCACTTAAATCCCAAGATATTACTTTCAAACTGACAACAAAATCTATTCTTTATATTTTTATTTTTAACACAAAATATCTTTATATTATGACATATATTAATTCAGCTTTACACTACTGTATATATGTTACATCCAAGGGATCTTAGCTTATTTCAGATATAACACATGATGGCTCTGGGTTCAGCTGGTTACTGAGCAAGAGTAAGCAGTTGCACCACAATTTTGAGAGGCATATTTCACTGTATGTTCTACGGAAGAGTAAGTATGTATGTAAATGTACACTAAGCAATTATCAAAAGAAAAAGATCATTTTGTCAAGCTAAGCATTTCAAAGAATGTGTAAATAAACATAATGTTTTATTTTACTTCCCATTGGATTCTTACTATAAAATAAAGCCACCAAGGAAAATATGTTCCAATATTTGCAAACAAATCAAAGTATCCAAATGTAAAACTTTGTTATTAGGGTTATATTGGACAAGTTAACAATAATGGTGTATTCAGTGATAGTAATACCTTCTTTTCTGGATTAACTTTGCTGCACTGACTAATGATTGTTACAGGGGGAAGTCCTTAGCAAGAATGACTGGATGAGCTAAAATGAATCAGGCACAGATTTCTAGTCTTGATTTCTGGCTTGGGAGTTTGGGTGTTTGGGAGTTCAATCATGCCTACCTTAGCTGTACCACTATCCTATCATATATGCATCATAAATTCTTACTAGCAGTGGGGCATAAGTAAAATAAGTTTACTTGTAATATAACATAATCCGTAGCTCGCTATCCAGAAAAAACAAACAAACCCATGACATATTTACAAGTGTTTACAGAAAAAAAAAATATCATTCCTGTGTTTGATCTGTAGGTTTTTGGTGTTTTATTTTTTTTGTTTGGTTGATTGGTTGGTTTGGATTTTGTTTAGGTTTTTTCTTTGTTTTTGTTGTTTGGGTTTTTTGGTTGTTTGTTTATTGTTGTTTTTGTTTGGTTGTTTTGTTATGCCAGATATTTGAGATAATCTGTTTAGATTTAGCAAATTTTCTGCATCATTGAAACAGAATAGTTTCTGACATTAAGGCTGCTGGTAACTGCTGATGAAATTGGACTTTAACAAGTGGTTCTTTTGCGGACAAAGCAAAATATTGCATAAAAAACATTTCTGAACATCATCCACTCATTTGGCTACGGATTGCACACTATTAGGCAAATTAGGTGACAATTAAAGCACATATACTTGCAGAAAGCTAAAATAAGGATGTTTCCTAAATTGTTGCAGAATTTTGTAGTGTGCCAACTCAGAAATTAATATTTTAAAGATTAGAAAAGCACAAGTAAAAATGCATAAAGTAAATACGGATTAATCTGACTGGTTTTCTATGTAACTGAAAATTTTGTAGACTGAGATGATGTATCTTAGATCATGTTTGTTGTTTAAGTATTATTGTATTAGCCATATTGTTTATGTAAAACATATTGTCTTGCATTTCTGCCTGATCTTCACAAAATTTAAAAACATAGAGTATTGCTTCATGCATGATTTTAAGACAGGTATGAAATGCAGTTCAATGCTTGGATAAGGGTTAGTGCAATATTTAATCTGAAAAAAAAAACAAACAAATTTCTTGAACACAGTAGTTTGAAAGTTTCACACAAGGGAGACAAAGATTTAAAACAAGGTTTAAAAAATATGTGCTTCGGTCAAGTTATTTGGGGGTAACCCTTAAAAACTTTTATCCTTTGTGAATTCAGTACATTTACAAAGTCTATGGAATCAAATTAGCAACTAATGCTGACAGTAGGTTTTTAGAACTACAAAATTATAACACTACTGAGCTCACAACCCAGTCATAATATGGGACTATTCTGGGCATATCTAGTCTTAGGATAAAAAATAATGATTAGAGATCTTTGCATGTAGAGTGGAAACTTAAATTTGGCCTATAGGGATTCTGGGGAGGGACTCTTCATGAGGGACTGTACTGAGAGGACAAGGGGTAACAGGTTCAAACTTAAACAGGAGAAGTTTAGAATGAATCTGAGGAAGAAATTTTTTACTGTAAGGGTGGTGAGGCACGGGAATGAGTTGCCCAGGGAAGTTGTGAATGCTCCATCGCTGGCAGTGTTCAAGGCCGAGTTGGGCATAGCCTTGGGTGTCATGGTTTATTGTGAGGTGTCCTTGCCCAGAGCAGGGGGGTTGGAACTAGATGATCTTAAGGTCCTTTCCACCCCTAACTATTCTATGATTCTATGATCTGTTTCCTGGGCTAAGCTTCTTCAAAACTCGATTTCAACTTGTATTCTAAATAATCTAAGAAGTTGGTAGAGCAATAATAATATATCAGTCTGACCACAACTTTTATTTTTTCCATAACTTTAATATCTACAGGCAAAAAATATGCTGTTATGATGGTTGAATTAATGCTTATTTGAATAAATTTAATTCTGATGGAAAGAATAAAGCATTTAAGTTCCCCTTCAGGTAGAATGAAGGGGATAGAATCTGTATCTATATGGATATATATATCCATAGGATTATCTCAATTTTTTTTTTTTTTTTTTTTGGTGTATTTTGAGTGGTACCTGATAGGAAAAGCCACTTTAGTGGATTTTCCTACTGTATGCAATCCTCATGCAATTCAAACATTCTTTGATACTTTATCAGCTCTCTCAGAGAAAGATATTTTTTAGAGCTGGAATGTCAATTCTAATGTGTATTTTTAAAAGACATTTTTGAACTTTTCATCTATTGCTAGACAGATTTTATGTTCCCAAAGCATACAGACTGCTACAGCAAAATGCATTAATCACAGCTTTTTATGTGTTCTAATCATCAATCTATGCTTAATATACAAATTTGCAGAAAGACAATTAGATAACTAATTTCAGTTCCTGTGCCAAAGGATGAACTATAATAAGCTTTAAGTAAATATTAAATGGAAAAAATTAACATTTCATGAAGCTGAGCCTTAAGCAATTAAAACTCAGAGAAAGATTGTTGGATTTATACGAGCAGCCTAATCACCCAAAACTATGTCATCACTATGACAAGAGGGTAGAACAAGGATAGGGTCAGGGGTTTTTGTGCACCCCTGGGTTATCACACGCCAAATAGTGGTAATGTGTCTCCTGTCATAACACAGGCTAGAAATTCAGTAATGCAAGTGATGCTGCTAGGGCACTCATACAGTAGTAAGTACACCATGGTGTCACAACACAGTACAGTGTTTTGAGATCCTAGAAACACAGCTTCTTGGTGTATAAATATTACAAAAAGAACAGTATAACATTTTATCCAGGTACGTCAGAATGATTGTAAGTGTATTTACTAAAACCATATTGCAGTGTTCAGGAATAACAACTACAACAACAGTAACAATAATAACAACAATAATAGAAACAACAATAATAATAATACTCTGTTTTCACAACTGTAACCAAAGAATCCCTTGCATTTTTCTGTTTAACAGCATGAATATCTGTTTGCTAGTGGGAGGAAGGTATATTCATTAGTCTATACAAAGACATTCTGTAAATGCAAAACCAACCTTCTTTGGACAATTACCATGTGAAAAAGTTGCACTTCAAAAACTGGGAAACAAAGACCTAAAAACCAATTCTTTTATATATGTAAACAAAATCCAGCAGTGAGAAAAGGCACTGTTTCTGAATAGCTGCTATGTGTTTGTCAGGGTTTCCTGAAGTGTAATTCAACTGTAGCTTATGTCAGGACACGAAAGAAGGGTAGATCCTAGCACAGGATTTTTAAAATGGAATTTTGGAGATTCTATAAAAGAAAAGTTTCTGGGTTTAGCTGTCACAGTGCTGTCAGAATGCCTACCTGCTGGTTAGGGAAGAGTGAAAGGTGGCATCTCATGAAAAGGTCCTTTATTCACCACAAATAATGAAAGTATGCACATGACTTCACCATGACCTTCCAGCTGACAAAGGTGACATGTGCTTTATTCATACATTTATATGGGAAGGTGTTCTGAAAGGGCAACATCCTTTCTACCCCAGTTTCCAGGGATCTTATCTTTCAGAGAACTTTGTCAAAGGAAAAGCTACAGGAAGACTAAAGGAGTCAAATGAAAAGCTGATGTATTAAAAAAAATACAGTTCTGTGAATAAAACTTTTTTTTCTACAGTGATAACATGTCTGTTGTCTCTGTCTCACAAGAAAATAAAGAATTGTCAGAGTCAAAATTTGCCCTCCTGTGTTCTAATTGCTCCTCGACCTCAGTAAGAGAAATGTTATCACACAGATTCATTATCTGAGGCTAATAACCCAGTAAACAATTCCCTGTCTCTTATATCAGGTGAAATGGAAAGCTCTCTGAAATAAGTATCAAGCATGGGCAAAATATATAAGGGTGCACATGTTTGTGAGAGGTAGTTATGCTGATGGAGCAAAATCTCTTACTGCTTTATATAGTAGTGTGTTAAGATACTTTGTGAAATACTATTAATAAAATATTAAGCCTTTTACCAATGTATTGAGTATAGTGATGGAAGTTAAACGTCAAGGTTCCCAAGAAGACATGCCTCCATCTTTATATAAATCCAATAGTCTCGCTGACTTTATCTGAGTCAGGCATTTGGAAGTACCTAAAGGCCTGCTAGCAGCTTATTTTCTCCTTCATTTCTGTTTAGAACTGAGATTTTAAAAGATAAGTAAATGGAAATAGTCACTTCACCAAAAGTATCTTGGAAACCCAGAGGGTAGAAGAGAGTATGGAGCAGGCACATCATGGTCTTACTTTGTTCTGTATGATGCAGAGGGTGTGAAAAACTAGTTGTTTTTTTTTTTTTTTTGGGAAATGAATATAATAATTATTTCCCAGAATCAGTTTTCCTGTAATGCCGCAGTGCCTACGGTGATGTTATGTCAAAGCCAGCCAGTTTGCGTGCCTATACATATGTCCTGCAAGTACGTATGCCCTGTAACACTTCTACATGCTGAGACCTTGAGCAAATCAAACCAGAGTGAGAATTTCCCTTCTCTCCCAGTCCTAAGCTTTTCTGTCACCTCTCCTTTTCTCTGCCAGATCTCACAGACCTCTCCACTGGCACACAGGTATGGGCTCATCTCACTGATACCATGTAAGGATGCTGAAGAAGGACTCTTACTAGGGACTGTAGTGATAGGACAAGGGGGAATAGGTTTAAACTCAAACAGGGGAAGTTCGGGTTAGATATAAAGAAGTTCTTTACTGTGAGGATGGTGAGGCCCTAGAACAGGTTGCCCAGAGAAGTGGTAAATGCTCCATGCCTGGCAGTGTTGGAGATCAGGGATGGGACAGACCAAGTACATGGCCAGGTTGGACAGACCCTTGGGCGATATGATCTAGTGTGAGGCATACTGCCCATGTCAGATCCTTTCCAACCCTAACTATTCTATGATCTGGAGTGTGGATATGCTCAACCAGTGCGTTGTAAACCATGAGGAAGGTGTGAGAGCAGAAGCAAGAAACAGGCTTTGTCTGTGCTGGAGGAATTGAAGCACACTTGTAGACATAGACATTTTTGTGACTGTATCTCTGATACTCCGCTGCAGATTAATCTATGGAAGCAGGCTAAATAGAAAGTGCATGCTTTTTTATTTGAGGTAACATTCTATATATTTGGGGGTTTGAAGATACTTGTATCATGTTTATGCCAGTCAGCGTTATGTGTACTGGAAGGCTGAAAAATGCTTTAGCAGTCAGGCAGAGAGGATGAGTTTTGAAGATCAAATCATACTGGTATGAGTTTCACTAACAGGGAACTTCTAGTTTTGTTGAAGTTTTGCAGAAGGTCAAAATTTAACCCTTGTCAGGAATGATTGCTCCCATAACTTCACAAACAAGGTTCTCTTCACTCCAGGTTATCTATCTTGTTCAATTCAACACATACTTAATTTCTACTCAAACTCAATAAAAGCTGAAAAAAAGAAGGTTTGTTTTCAGCTATTATTTTATTTTGAGATACTAGGACATCTGAAATAATTGCCCTAAAATTGTGGCTAGGATGGTCTAATATAAATTGTTCAATTAGTTAAGTGCTTTAGTCCTTCAATGAAAAGCTGATGTTCAGATCTAGAACATGTTTTAACAAAGCTTTTTTTTCTATGTATAACACAATTGAGACATTTTTATTTAAACTGAAAATTCTGGTTTTGTTTACTTAAAATTGAATCAAATTTCTCTTTAAATGCAGCTTGATGTAAATCACAAATAAAATATGAAGTGTGCCCAGTAAACCGTTTACACAAGCTTTATGTTTAGTGCATGGTATTATAACACACAGCAAAAAGAAGTCTCTGACAACGTATCCAGACCCTTAAAGCCAGAAGCCTGAAGTCAGATTTGGTCAGACATGTGCAAACTGTGAAAAAGGAAGAGTGTAAGGATCTTTTCTCCCCCCCCTCCCCAATTTGGACAATTTGTTGTAGAATGCTTTAAGTTGTTTGTCTGAAGCTGGTCTGAAGTTCACAGCTTGTCCAGGTGTGGATACAGGTAAAATGAAAAAACAATCATAAGGAGATTATTTGATGACTTTTATTTTTGCTAACCTCATCTTTGAACTGTGGTCATGGATATCATTTCATTCATGGTGTATTGTGGCAATTTACAAACTATATTTCCATGGCAACAGTGTTCACAGTTGTCCTAAACTTAAACACTGTCTCTAAACATAAAATATGCAAGGCTGAAATATTGAATGCTGAGATTTCCTTTTTTAAATTCCTTTGCTTTAATATTTGTTTTAAAAACCATATTCAGTCTCTCGCATATTGATGCAAAAGACATATCAGCACTATATCATGAGTGGCATGTGAGCTCTTCTGCCTTAATGTTTTCAGCATGTTAAAAAAAATGTCATGCTTCCAGTTGTGCTTCTCATATATTAAGAAGGGGTTTAGTCTTCCTGGTGTGTGGCAAATGCGGTAGTGTTTTTACTTTAAATGGTGGTGTGTTGCTCCATACTAAGTCCATGTTTACAAGTAAATTGATGGTAGGGGAGAGTCTGGCTATGGTCCTTATATCACCTCATTTCTTCTGGGGACAGAAGAGAACAACACATGAGATTTTTTAGTTCCAGTTTTGAAGACAGCAAAGCCAGACACTGGGACCAGAGAAGTCCGTGTCATACATCAGTGGGGCTACACATCCAGACAATGGGCAGTGCCTGTGCACCTCACAACCACCAAATGCTCACAAACAGCTGTCTGTACCAGCACTTTCTCCTGGACTCAGACCATGTGTATGTGTCAGAAAGGGGATGTTTGTCTTTCTGATATGTAAGAAGTTAGTGATAACATCTGAAAAATAATAAGAATAGCACTCTGGAGGCTTCACAGTATATTGGAGTGTGAAGTGCCAATTCATTTCTTGTTACTGTAGCTGTCCTAAATTTATGCCTTTCTGCAAAGAGCTGACAAGAACAATCCATCAGTTTGTTTCCCCTCCCCCTTTATATTATAAGAACTTTGGCTTTTTTTATTTGTTTTGTTCAAAGTTTTTTTTTTTTTGTCAAGTACTTGTTTTTTAAACTTGTGAAATAGATAGACAAGCAGTCTCCTTTCCTGCAGGTGGGGCACCATGGTGATAAGTAGGTAACTGGCATATGAGCTACAGCCATCACCCAAGAGTCTCCATGGGAAAGACACATTTCCTTCTAGTCAAGAAACAAAATGAGAGATATAAACTTACCACAGCTCTCAGTTATTGAAGGAATCCAAGTGGTCCAAAGTCAAGACCAACCAGCTGTGTGGTGTCTCCGTGAGCACACCTCAACCCTGTTCTTTAGAGCTTTCATTGGTGGAGGCTGGAACCAGCCTGCCCGGGTAGGCTGTACCCATGTCTCACTGTCCTTACTGTTAGGTTCTGGGGTTGTTGGCTTTTTTTTTTTTTTCTTGATATCTGACTGAGCTCTTCTAGTGCAATTTAAATTAGTATGTTTTTGTTCTGCCCATAAAGGAGATAGATTTATTCACTTTATACATGTCTTTTTACAACGCTGAAGGAATTACCTAGTTTCCTTATGCTCTGTATAATCTTTTCTAAATAGCCTTTTCCAGGGCACTTTAGACTGTTCTCGTTATTCTCATGTCTCTAATTATTTCACAAATTTTTAAGTTCAAGTAAAAATGTAGTTTTACAACCAACTCAGAGTGGAACGTCACAGGTTCAGCGTCACTGTTGCCTCCTATTGAATATGTCCTGTTTTCCTCAAACAATTTCCCCAGTTTGTTCAATTTGCTTTGAATTTGATATATTCTGAAAGTTTATTTCTTTTCTGCTAGTAAAAATGCTGATCAACACTGGATCCCGGACAGATACCTGTGGAACCATACTTCCTGGTTTGGCAGCAAAATACTGATATATGTCATTGAAAGTCAGTGTATACTTCCTTTGCTCTCTGTTGGACAACCAGCACATTATCACATTGCTGGCCTAAAACTATTTCAGCTCCTGAGCTTTGCACAGGCAGGCATCTTCCTATATTGCAGTGTCTGTTATGTGCTTGTACCAGCTCAAATTGCTGATCTTTTAGGGTGCTGGAACATAGGATTTTGTAAAGGAAAGTAGATCAGAAATAAATTAAAAAAATATTTTATAATGTTCTTTGAACAAAAATTGTTTACTGGGAGATAAACATTTTTTCATGACTGTTACCATAAATGAGAGCATGCATGAGCTAAGGCTAGAATCACTGTAGTTATAATTAAGCTGCTCTCAGTCATTAGATATTTTGAGCTGTTGAGCCATTTTCCCAGCTCATTTACTTTATTTAGACATAATTATATTTTTTTACATGTTAGTCCAGATAATGCCTTGATTGAAATTTTGTTTGCTATAGTGTGGTAGACATACTGCACAATGATGTGTCTTTGTTTTGCATTTCTTATATGGCTCCCTATATCTAAGGATGAGTTACTGTGGGTTTTTTGGGGGGAAGAGGGGCAGGGAAATGCTTTGAGGTAGTGGTAGGCTTTCGTTTTGTTTGCTATTTGAAGTTTTCTCTGGAGTTTTTACATTCTTTGTCACAGCTGTGGTTGTTTCTCAGATTGTTGCTCCTTTTCCTTTCATGACTACTGTAATTACACACCAGCTCTTGTTTCATAGTTGGCATCCTGTTTGCCAAAGATGGTGTCATTACATGGAACCATTCCAGAATTAAGAGTAATCCTATTTTACTAAGTTTGTGGAACTGTTGGGGAATTTAGAGCTTCATTAACTACTTGGCTTTTGGTGGCCTGACAAGTATTAAACAAGAATAAATTGGTCAAATATTTCTTTGTGCATAGAGGTAACTCTCAAAGTTTCAGCCATGATCACTCTTGTTTGATGGATGGAAATTGATTTGTGACTTTGAAATACATGAGTCACATTTTAATGGAAAGCAACACATTTTGCCTGTTAGATGGATGTTAGATAGATGTTAGGAAATGTCTGCCTGTGAACAGGAGTCTCTGAGAAAGGTTAAGGTGCTATGTTTGGAAAGTTTCAGAGAGATAAAGATTCAGGGACAGTTTCATCAATTCTCTTTTGCTTCATCAACATTTTGTATTAGGACAGAATGAAGCAGTCCTAGTCCTTTTTGATATTAGGCTCTGTTACCTAGGCACCTCCACATTATTTAACAAGACATCTTAAGTCAAACAGAGTCTGCATTAGATCCAGTGGCATGCTTCTGAGTTTAAAATGGGGCAGCTTATCCCCACAGTGGAGTCTAGAGCATATCCGGGGAGCCTGGTCCCCTGTGCCAGTGATGGGGGTAGTTCAGTACAGGCTGATGGGATCTTGACAGGCTGGTCCTCAGAGCTGGAATCTGCTAAACAGAGTGAGGATAGGGATGTTTAAAGATTGTTTTCCTTACAAGTCCTTAGATGTCTTAGCCAGGGCTTCAGAAACCTGTCACTGTTGCCTTGGAGTCTCTCATGAATTAGGTCTAAAGAACTTAGTGTAGGGTTTGTGCAAGTGGTACAGAACAAAAATATTTTCATCTTTAACATGTAACAGCTTTTGCCCTAGAGATGAGAGAGTTTTTTCAGCTTGAAGGGTTTTAAATCCTCCCATACCATACAAGGCTGACAGTGGAAAAATACAAAAACAGATGTGGGAACAATGACTAAGATGTCCCTAACCAGAGGCCATGGTCTTTTTCGATCCAGTGAATCTTGTGTTATATTTGGTTTATCCTTGTGTTGCATTAAAGGGAAGAAAATAAATGCCCTTATCTTATTAGAAGGGCAGAGAACAGCCCCTATATGTACCTACCGGTCCAGGTGCTTCTGATCCGAATTCACTGATAGTGCACAATCAGCTGCGACTATCAGTCCAGGTGTGTACTGATTCCGGATTCACTGATAATGCACCACACTGCCAGTTCAATAGTGCTCATGAACCCTTATGGCCACACTGAGAGATGAGCTCACGTTCAGTGAGGAAATTACAATTGGCTACAGAAATAGTGTAGTTATTGATTTAACAGGTACAGGTTCTTATGGATTGCTGGTGATAAATACTGTCTGTAAAGCATGTGCAAATAATAGTTACATGGATACAAAAGCTCAATAAAGTTAACACATCTTGGCTCTAAATTATAGAGATAACAGTAAAAGTAACTCTATAGAGATTCTAAGTTTTCTCTGGGAAGCACGGGATACAGTGCAGATCTTACCCACAGGAGTCCCTGCTGGGGGGGGGGGAAGAGAGGTCCAGCCCGTCGACTGGACCCAGGAGTCCATTGATGTTATCTTCCTTGACTCGTCCACGATGGTATCTTCCCCAATATCTCCCTCTTTATTGGGTCATTTTATATTATTTTCGCCTTCAAGGTGGAGCTTGAATGGCTCTAGTCATACATACCTTTATTGTTATTGGTGCAAAACTCTCTCACTTTGCTTTAAAGATATATGACACAAAAAATTCAGAGCGTATGCTTAGAGGGGAGCGGTCTCATTTTGGAGGGGGATCGCACTGGAGATGGGACTGTATTTTAGCATGTAAATGCATTATAATGACATTATAATGAAGCAAAATTCACACAGAGGATGGCATTCCATCAAAAGATGACAGGCTGCTGGCTCAGGGTGGTACGTATGCAGCTTATCAGTTTCTTGCACCACCTAGTTCCCATCTTTTGCTGAAGTTAGGACAAAGTATAACCGCGAGATCTCCACCTCGCTCTACCCTCCATCTGGGTTGACACGGGAATTACTGTGGAGTGCATATTTCTGGCATACCAGCTGTAGCTGTATCTCACCCTGAGAGGCCCTGAAAGTCCGTTTTTCCCTTATGTGTGGACAATGCTGCATTTCAAGTATAAGTTTAATTCCTAATTATCCCACATTTCCTAATTATTCCACACCTTGCTGGAGGGCATGGAAGTCCCACTCCATCCAACTTGTCTATAACATGGGGTAATCCTGCAGTTCATGGATCATGTGGATTTGGATCCCCAGAGACTGAGGGTGGAATTTTCTCACATTTTTTCTTATCTTCTAGGCTAATATTAAGTGAATATCACCTCTCTAGTCTCACCTAAATACCATATGAATCTGACAGTTTCAGCTGGTAGCCTTTAGATGTGATCTGAAACATCCACCAAAATAAACTCTGAGAGGAAAGGTACTCCCTCTCAGAGGTTTTTGCATTCTAATCAAGCCACCTTTTGGTCACAGGCAAACTCCTAATGTGGATTAAAGTCAAGCAGAGAAGCGCCTCATGAATTCAGACACTTCTCATAGTGCACAAAGGTAAGAGGCAGCTTTGGGGAGTTAGGAGTGGAGCTGATGCACTTCCATTCCTCTTAGCACTTTGGTGAAATTCGCTATTTATGACTAAATTGACACAAATCATCTAAATTATAAGTATTGTATGAAGGAATTACTCACTGATAAAAAATGGGTAAGCCGCAGTATTTAATTAATGGGTGTAATTACTGCATCTAATCATTGTGTTTAATTAATTACTATGTCTAATTAAGAAAACATTAACTATGAATAAGTTATATTGGTCTGGATGGAAAACCATCTTCCCACTACCGGTCTGATAGGGAGGATCTGCCATTATGCACTGAACTGCCATATTCTTTGTGTATTGCACTCTTCCATGTGAAACAAGAAGGCATGCTTGGCAAGTGGGCTGGAGCTTCAGCTGCAGTTACATAAGTCTTTCTCTGCTTTGCAACTCTGTCCTTCTCTCTTGTTTGTGGATTATAACTTCACTCAGCTGTGACAATTTCACTGCTAGACTTCAAAAGTAGCCACAGAACTCTCCCAATAGTGAGGAGTCTGTATTAAGTACCTGAAAGCAAAGTGCTGTATACATGAAAGGTACTGTACGAACTTCAGTGACACATAGTATTTTGCATTTCTGATCTTTCTAAATTGCTATATTCTGCTGCTGACCCCGAAAATACAAGTAATATTTTCTGATGGGTCTTTTTCACATCAGCATTAGAAATAGTATATGCTTGTGTTGCAGTCCATCAAAATGGTATTTGTATGGACTACAGTAAAGGGTTTGTGTTGCATGATTGTCGCAGAGTCATGTGCTTTACTCTCAAAAGAGGGGTAACAATAAATTCAATTGAGATAAGACAGTGAGTTAACAAAGTTCAACGGGAAATATGACAGCAGTTTTTCAAGATTAGATGGTGAGGTACACTTGAGTATGTAGTGCATAAAGGACAGAGTCAGACAAAACTGCAAGGGAGATGTTCCTGTCGAGTCACAAGGTTCAGAAAGGACCCCCTTGAATTCTCAACTCTTTCTTAAAGAGGAGTTTAGGTGATTCTGGATCTAGACTTAGTCTTAGACTTGGTCAAAGGTATTTGAAAAGAAAAAAAGAAAAATCAATGATTTAGTCTAAACCAGAACTAATAAAATTGGTCTGTCACTTTTTTTCTACAATTTGAGTTTTCACTTACAGCTCTGAAAGTATAAAGCCATTGTTTCACTCCATAATACAGTTTATAGTGAGTTTTGGTTGATTTTTTTTTAATATATAAAGGATTTCTTATATTCATTTCTTAGGGAAATAAATGAACATTTCTGGTAGTATTCTAGTTGTCAGCTTTTCTTGGCTGATTTGTATCCCAAACAAATTCAAAACTTCTTCCCTGAAAGTTATTTGCAGGAATACCATGCACAAAACATTCATTAAGAGTCAGAGTAGCGACAGGAACCAAATTTGAACAAGAATATTGCCATTACTAGGCATGTCCAGACTTGATTGATAGGCAGTAAAAATAAACAAAAATGCAATTTCAGTGAATGCCTTTACTTGTGAGAAAAAACTAAAGAACACAAATCCCATTTTGTTCCATTGTATTGACAGCTGGGACAGAATAGTCACTCTCTCTTGGCCTCTGTAGACAACTGTACTTTGAGATGAACCACTACCAATATCAATGGCAATGTAAACTCTAAGGTGCAGCCAAGGGTATTTCCCTTTTATGTGGACAGGAAGGATAAGAAATAGCTTATTTGAAGAAATAAGCTGGCTGCTGGAGGTAAGGGAGGCAGAAGGAAGGCAAAGAACATAATCGTCCGATTGGCACCAGCACAGATATAAAATTCAGCTTTATATATGGGACTTGCATTCCTATGCTGCCCCTAGGCACTTGCATCAAGTCTTCCTCACTGGGGAAATCTGCAAGGCCCCCAGGATTTTGGTTGCTCAGTTATCCAGGCGACTTCCTCAACAGTATGTCTGACTTCTGTCTGTATCCATTGGTTTTTTTTTTGTTTTTTTTTTTTTTCTCTGAAACCTGAGAGCATGGTGGGCTGGTAAGCATCCAGATTTGGTCTACTATGAAGATGTCACACAGTGGGAGCACAAACATAGATCTGGGAACTTTAAAACATCCCAGGATCAAGCATATAAATAATGTCACAGAGGTGAGGAACTCTGCTGTTAACCCATGGAGTTGCTCACAGACAAGACACCAGGAAGCTTTCAGGTGTGGAGGGTTAGTTCCTTTTTCCATGGGACCTTTTGAGAGAAGCACTGCCCTTTGTTGTGAGGCTACATTGACAGAATCCTGCTCTTCGCAGTGCTGTGCTTTCATGCTTTTGTAGCTCAGCTCGTTTTATACAGGTAGCAACTGCTGGAAATAAACTCCAGCCTGGCTTGAGAATCCTCCACCAGCCTCTTTATGCATTTTTCTCATAGATGAACAACTATATATTTCATTTGAAAGACAGAACAAGTAAGTACAGTTATAAATTCTGTGTTATGTGCTGTTAGTAAATAAGACTGATGGGGTTTTGTTGTTTGTATTTGTCACCCTCCCCCAGATTCAGCCACTTGGACTCATCAAAGAATTACACTGTAATTTATTTTAAGTAGAGATGTTCTGTTTTCAATTATTTTCTGTTATCTCCCAAAGGACTGCTCTATTTGGGTACTTATTTTTCAGCTGGAGAATACTGTTACCATCTTTGTATCATTTATTAGCTGATGACAGTTCTTGATGACTTGCTGGAGAGATTGCTGAGGAAAAATAATGTACTAGCCTTCCTAGTTGGCCTTCAAGTTGTTTTTTAACAGAAAGAAGTAAGAAAAAGAAGGGGTTTTCCTTCACATTTTAGCAAAGATCAAAATTGAATCATTTGTTTCCTCCTAATATTGAAAGCAGCATCTCTTGAAGTAAATTTAAGTAGAAAGTGCTCTTGCCCTAAAAACACTGTGCTCAATCCAGTCTTCATTTCCATATCAGTTACCTAAGGAATGTTACCTGAATATATCTGACTGCCATTTTGTCTGTCTCATTTCATTATTGGAGATACCACTTAGATTAAAGCCAGTCTAACAACTCAGTGATCTTTTAATTGTTGTGTCAACCTGTTGAATATATGTTGGTTTTTTGTTAAAATATGTGGAGAAGAAAATGTAATCAAGTACTTGAGCTGCTTTGAGCTGCATATACATTGAAAAGAATTCCAGTGATTTCAGCAAGTTTGTTTATTTTCCTGGATATTAAGTACTTTATGATTACAGCAGAGTAATATGTATACCAAACAGTTGCTTCCAGGAGCAGTAGCCATTAGTTTATTTATCAGCACATCATATATGTATGTTGGGATATCCCCTTATTGTTTGGCAGCCCTATTTGTATTATTCTTATGTGACGTTTCAGCAGAAAGATTTAGGGCAAGCTGTGCCTTACAGATGCAAAGGAGGAGGCCTTTTGCTTTTTGTTCTCTCCTGCCCTTTTCAATTTTTCCCATTTTCTTCTCTGTATGAGTGAAAATAAGCGAAGAAAAAAACCACAACCAAATTAACTACCAAGACAGAGACCACTGTTGTTTATTTTTGTGCTTTTGACCATACTTTCTCTGTATTTCTTCTAATAACTTCTATGTAGTTAGACCTATAGACTCTGTCTGATGGTCTTGAGTTCTGTCCTTTTTATTGCCACAATTTATTTCAGTGTTGCCACCAGCCAGCGCAGGTTTCATAATACAGTTCTGACAGCTTGACCGGTCTCAACTTCAGAGTCACAAGAGGAGCTGCCTAACAGATATTGAGTATTGTAAATGGGCTGTCAAAGGAATTCCTGATTTTCTCTATCCCTCAGTTATAATATCCATAAATTTTTCTCTGTAGGGCTTTCTTTAGTTGGAGTTCCTAGGCAATCACACAATCTGATGTTCTCAGACTGCAGGAGTAGAATTTTTGATTAGAGTTATTCTTTTAATATTAAAACCATTTTTGAATACAAATATAAAAGTAATTGTGCATACATATGTCTACTTTGGGGTTGCCATCTGCCCATGGCTAAAATGCTAGCTGTCATTTTAGGAAAAGCTGACATTTTTTTTTTTTTTCTGGAATTGCAGTATGTCGCGGTTTCAGGCGTAAATCAATCTGCCTGCCCACTCACTCCTCCCAACCTTCTTTCCCCCACACTTCACGGGG
>JASSUY010012535.1:0-38366 GCA_032466535.1 Forpus xanthops | reverse complement strand
CTACCCATGGCAGGGGGGTTGGAACTAGATGATCTTAAGGTCCTTTCCAACCCTAACTATTCTATGATTCTATGATTGTATGATTCTATGATTTTGTCTACAGAATCTACATGATAGGGTTTCTTCATCACTTACAATAATGATGATGATTGCATTCTTACTGTACTGCTTTGCAAAATTCAGATGGTGAGAAATAATGGTGACCATTTAGTTGTAATCATTATTTTTTAAAAAATAGCATGATATTAGTATGTGCAAGTTGATACAGTGCCATTGTAGAACCTGTTTATTTCTTCATATGTGCCTATCAAAATAGAAGATACAATATCTTCTTTTAAAAAATAGAGCTGCTTATATTTAAAGTGCATTGCTTAGAAGCAAAGTGAGAAGATCATGGACAGCTGGTTACCAAGTTAGTTGTGTTGCGCATTCACCAGTAACCTCCATGTCCAGGTGCTTGAAATATTTGACAGAGCTTGAAGAAAAAGGAGATCTTCACTGTGGAAGATTGCTTCCTGGGCTCTGATTTAAATTCTTTTAACCTGAACATACAAGAAACTAAACTGAACTTCGGCCTATGTGGTCTTTATTCCTGTACTTGCTTGCACAATTTGCAAGGACTTTGAGGAAATGTGGGTAGTCCGTCAGCTGCAGTTCACATGATAGCTTAGGGCTCGGTTTAGGACTCCAAGCTTTAATTTGTTAACCAAAATACTATAATGTAGAAGTGATTCTTTATTATATGCTGAAGTATTTGAATGAGGAGTGGAATATGAGTACCTGCTAAATAATTGGCTGAATTGGGGTTTTGTGAATGACTTGACTGACCAAGCAGGTTCAGGTTTGCAGTATTTATTTGACCACCGGCCAGATTCCTTCTTTAGGTGAGTAAAGGGCTTGTGCCTCGATTTTTGAAGTAGAGCATTGAAAAATGGAATAATCATCACTGACATATGCTAATGCTAATGCTAATCCAGAGACCCAGAAACTAGCATGTGGGAGGGAGAAACATAAGATGAGAAAAAAAGTTTAAAAAAAGTTTCTTGGTAGGCATAGCTTGGAACAATTGTCACTGAAATTCTGAGACTCAAACTAAGGAGTTGCTAATTTTCAGTCAGCTGGTAAAGCAGTGAGGGAATGTGAGTTGGCATGTTGCTTATAAAGCATTCTCATACTCTTTGAAGAGACGTATTTATGTACCTGTTATTAAAATCTGTGTTTAATCATTCATGTGTAACTGTCCTGGTTTCAGCATGCATCACCTGCTTCTCTGGTGACATTTCAAAATCTTTGCCCTCTGGCCAGTTCATAATGACTTCTAGGATTCCTGGGTGACTGGAATTTCCTGTTTGAGCTTGTGCAATCAGAGTAAGCACTACCTAGCAAGAGCTGAAACACTGATGTGTTTTCAGCATTGTTCTCAGACTACAGACAAAACACAGCACTGCTCCAGCTACTAGGAAGGAGCAAAATAACTGTTACAGCTGAACCCAGGACAGTATCAGATGGATGAATTGCTTTCTTTTATTAAAGTTCTGGTCTGTGCATTAAGTCAGGAATAATTTTGCTGGGGGTTGTTTGCTTCCTGTTTTATTTGTGTTGGTTTTTTTTGTTGTTGTGAAATGCTTACTTTTTCTCTTTTTCATTGAAGAACACACACAGCTGTTAAAATTGCCCCACGATATAGCGCACCTGTAATTCATGTCCTGGATGCATCCAAGAGTGTTGTGGTTGTGAGTTCTAAATTACAGTTTCTCTTTCATGCAAAAAACATATGCCCTGTTTTTCTGTTATGTCTCTCATTGTTAATTCTAAGGTTTAATGTTATGGCAGAATATTGAAGGGGCATGATAAGAGACCAGTTTCTAAACTATTTGGTTCAGTTACTTTTTGTTGCCACATGGTTCTCTCATGTGACTTTTGTCAGTTATTGTCAGTGGATACCTTTGTTTAAATTTGCTACCTTGCCACCATTTCTCTGGGAAGGGTGTTATGATTCTCTCTGAGTCCTTAATTGTAGTTTTGAGATGTTTTATAGTGAAGAGCAATGGGGTTAGATGTGAACTGCTGTTCTTTCTGTTTTGAATATTTTTCTGAAGTTAGTAGTACAGCAACAATAGTACTATGAAATACGTGGCTGGAGTTTTCTGGGGTAGATGCTCTCTTTATCAGACAAATGAGTAGTCTTAGGTGGCAAGTACCTGCTGGAAAAGACGTAGGCCAAACTGTGTGTTGCTTCTACGATTACCTAGTCTCTAAATTCTTGGAGCATTCTCCTGTTGGGTGTTTCCAGAGCCAGACTTGGCTCTGCTAATATCACCTGAGTGTAGGGCAGTGCTCTCAGTGATAATCAAGTTCTTAAATATGTTTCCAGTCTGGTTTGCAGATTAGTGATAAGGCTCAATTTAGTGTTGTGAAGTGTAATTGGAAATGAGTCTGAAAGACAGATGGCTTAGCCTGAAGTTCCTTCTTTGTTCTCGCTATAATATGTTGGAGTATGTACTTAATGTTTTCACTTTCACTTATTTCAGTGCTCCCAGCTCTTAGATGAAAGTGTAAAGGATGATTTCTTTGAAGAAATACTAGAGGAATATGAAGAAATTAGACAAGAACACTATGAGTCTCTCAAGGTACAAATATAACTGATTTAGCTTTTCTTCCGTCAATTGCTTGATACTTGTCTCATTACCAGCTCTCAGTTTCAGCTCCTTATGAAACCTTTCAGATATATTTTGTTGCAACTTGAAACATGCAGTAGAATTGATGGAAAATTTCCAGAACTGCTTATGAAATCAGCTTTTCTAACCTATAAGGGAAAATTCTGCCTGAGCCTAACACATGCTTGATGATCCTCAATGGGCAATCAGCGGTATCTAGGATGTGTCCTTGGAACTGGCAGTCATTTCAACTTAACTAACTTACAGGAGATGAACATATTCTTGGAGCAGTAGCTGGAAACAGGGAGCTACACTGGGATAATTAAAATAGCACTGGTTGCTTTAGCTGATACTGAGCCACACTCAATTGGGTGTTTTACAACACCATGCTTTCCTGATGTGTTTGTATTGCTTAGATGAAGGATCAGAGAAGTCTCAAAAGTAGAGAGCTGAGGCTGCCTTTTTAGGAAAGTGAGGAGAAGGAAGTAATGAAATACGGAGATGGACTGTGCAAATTAACAATAGGAAACAAAAAACATATCACTTCCCTGAGGCTAACTTTGTGGGTAAATACAGAAGCAAGATGAAAGTCATCTGGCTTTTCTGAAAGAAATATGAAACGTGAGTCCTCTTACTGAGAATGATTGGCTTGACCAAGTTTAAGAGTGTCTTTGCACAGGGAGCCAGTCCATTAAACTGAGATCAGTGAGTGCAGCACTCTACGCAGAAGTCAGCTATGAATTCATGGGCCTTACTGAAGTTGCTGTCAATCTCCTGCACAAAGAGCGAGTGTTTTGCCCAGAGGCATGCTGCTGTCAGTGGTGGTGGTGTCACTGCAAGCCTAAGCTTCTTTCAGGCAGTAGGAGAATAGCTTACTGTACCTGTATTTCCATATATTTGAAGTAATAAAGGAACTTTGTGTGTAATTCAGAGGAACTGTATATCTTCTAGGCCAGTTTCATTAGAATTTTGCAGGAAAAGATAATGCTGTGGACGTGATGTAATCATACTTACGCTTGTGAACCCGGCATAGTTGGAACTGAAATTGTCAGTTGTCAGCTTTGTCCAGATGACTGTTTTGAGTAAAACTCTACCACCAAATCAACAGTTACAGTTTATCTGTCTGAAAGACGGCTGTCTTTGTGAAACTAATTTTTATGTGCATATAGGAAAGAAGATACTTACCTTTACAACAAGCTAGAAGAAAAGGTTTCCATGTTGACTGGTTATCAGGCCATAAACCGGGTCAGTTTAAATGTTGTTTATTATTGCTGTGACTTTCCTTTATTTTATGCATTTATTTTATATATATTTTTAATTAGATTATGCTTCATTAAACTTCAGGGTATAGTAGTTTAAAAACTTGAGTAAATTTGTGTCTGAGCAGTGGGTTTTTTTCTGGTTTGGTTTGTTTTTTGGTTTGGTTTTTGATTTTTTTTTTTTTGCATTAATTTGAACATCTTTCTGCTTTTTATTTTTCACAATATATTTAAAAAATAAATTAAAAGTTAATAAAAAATTGGAAAAAAATTGTTAAACAGTGAGTTACACATAACACTGTAGAATCAAAAGTAAATCTAAGCCTACTTTGCAAAATAATGTCAGAATGGCTTTTTCTATTGTGAAGCTTACTATACCATGTTCAGGGAACACACATAGGCATTTCTATCAAATTCCTCCTTCCACTTTTTCCTACCCTTCCCCCATCAGTTTCTATACCAGTTTGTTTTGACTTTTTTTAAATTAGAGACTAGAGTATAAAGAGCATTTCACAAGAAGTTGCACCCTGCAGTGACATTAACGCTTCATTGTATTCTGTCATTTCATTCACAAGACTCAACAAGATGCTAATTTTCATTTTAAAGGCTGTGTTATAAACTATCAAATAGCTCAGACAAAACAAGTGCAGAGCTTGTTGCTACATCGTAACAGTGATCAGTCTTGCTTTTTCCTTTGTGTGCATGCATCTGAACAAGTGCGTGGTGGTTGCAAAAGTTCTTATAAATTGCATATTAATTTACAGAACTATTCTACAGTGCCATGGTGCATAATACAGCTGTGTACAGAAAGCAGGGTTTATAAATATGAAAGATATATGCCCATGGAATATGTTCAATACTGATAAGTTTTGTAGGTTTTTTTGCTCTTATGTTTTGGCCAATGAAATAAGCTCAGGAGTCCAGTATCTAATAAGTGCTAATTTATATGAAAGAACAGAAGGTCTTAAATTTTCTATTTCCATTTTATATGCCTTTTATGTTTTAAATCCCAATAAAACTGTAAAGTAAGGTAGGATTTGGGAACTATATGACAGTGAGAATTCGAAACCAATTATTTTGAAAGAGGTTATTTGCAGTCGTGGAGGCTGGTGAGCATCAGTTATGCTGCACATACAAGAGCAGTGTTGAATTATTTCCATCATGTCAGATTGTACTTCCGATTCCTACAGTTAAACCAAAATTCATTGGCACAAAAGTCTTTGAAGATTATGACCTGAAGAGGCTGGTAGAATACATTGACTGGAAGCCTTTCTTTGATGTCTGGCAACTTAGGGGAAAGTATCCCAACCGAGGTTTTCCTAAAGTCTTTAATGATAAAACTGTAGGTGAGTATTGAAATTGTGTTTGCTTCATGTAAATAATCCTAACAGACCTACCATATTGCATTAGGATTCTGAATGTTTTGAAGTACAAAGACATAGGAAAACTACATGGAAACCTAGTGTCGCTGAAATAATTTGTTGAAAGCAACACTTAGTGAACCCCAAGTATTGGCAGGTGAAGCAGAAAAGTAAGTGGAGAAAAATGCTCAATTGTCTTATTTGGAATTCACCCACAAAACCACAGGGAGGTATTTTAATGAAATGGCAACAAAGCATTTGATATATCTGTGTCCCTGTTGTGGGTGAGGATGGCAAGAGGGCTCTGTCTCCTTTAGAAGATATTCAGTAGGCCTTGAAATAAATCATATAAATGCAAAGGTGATACTGAAATCAGTCTTGTGGGTCTGCTGGACTGTGGCAGTGTAGGTGCATGC
Source organism: Forpus xanthops (assembly GCA_032466535.1). Taxonomy (NCBI): domain Eukaryota; kingdom Metazoa; phylum Chordata; class Aves; order Psittaciformes; family Psittacidae; genus Forpus; species Forpus xanthops. The sequence goes on along the minus strand of JASSUY010012535.1, from coordinate 32,673 downwards.
ACGTTTTCTGTTGCACATTTTATTTTGTCCTCTGCCTCTACTACAGTGGTGCTGGCTGAAACAATTTTTTCCCAAGATATATGTTGTTACAGCTGTATAGACATAATCGCACTGTGCTGTCTCTGTCTGCTGGAGCTCACAGATTGTTGCAGTCATCAGAGAATTATGTGGAAAATGAGCCGATCTTCAGTGATTCTTAAAGCCATTTTGCAAAAATGTGCCTTTTCTAAAGGTATCTCTTTTGTTTGATAGGTGAAGAAGCAAAGAGAGTTTATAATGATGCTCAAAATCTACTGGAAAAGTTGATTAATCAAAAGAGATTACAAGCCAGAGGTGTGGTTGGTTTCTGGCCAGCTCGAAGTGTCCAAGATGATATCCATTTATATGCTGCAGAAGAAGCAGTGGGATCTTTGGAACCAATAGCAAAATTTTACGGCTTGAGGCAACAGGTACCATGACAGAATATTAAATAATTTAAGTGACTTCCTCCCCCAGTCCTCCTGAATTGCAAGACTGTAACAGAAAATGATCTATTAAAAATCTGTGCAGAAAATGGTTGTTGTAATCTGTCTGCAAATGCTGTCTTGCCATTTTTTTCAGTAATAATAAGATCTTGTTAGTGATGACCTGTGTATTGTAGTAACTGTAATATTTGGAATTGTAGTAGTTGTACAAAATGCTTTATAGATTTCACATCTTCAGATATGACATGCATTACCTGGCTATGTTTTAATATTTAAGGTGACCTAAAGCACTGTGCTGTATAAATTCATCACGTGGACCCTGTGTGCTAAATTAGAATCTAATGAACATCAATTTTCTGATATCCCTGGATTTTGCCTTAGATGAGAAATTCTCCTTGAGTGTGTAAAGGTTGAAAACACAATTCAAATACCTGGAAAATAAAGCTCAATGGAGAGAAGTGGTTTTGATAGTCTTAATTTTTACATGACATCCCCCATATGAAGAGGTAATTCAGAATTGGTTAGCTGGCTGCTAATTCTGGATGAGACACTTATTATTGTAAGCATTCCTGCTTGAGTCATACTTACCTAGATTTGCATTTATTTTAATAGATTGAACCTTTTCAAGTTACTTTGCCTCTTCTTCTTCCCTACCCTTCTGACTTGGCTTCTTGGTAATTCACATATTCAGAGCCATCAAGCATGGCAGAAACAAATTTAACAACGACATAAATTTCTGGCATACAGTGTTCTGTGGGAATGGTGCTGTGCGAATATTGGAGAACGGTACTAAGAAACACATGGCTTCAAGTTTATCTGTTCCAGGGAACTGGAATGGATTATCCGTTGCATGGAGTTGGATCTCCTGTATCTTGACAATCCATGGCAGATGTTATATAATCTCTTCTCACAAGCATTTGGGCAGAGCTGTTCCAGGGCCTTACCACCTAGTTAAACATTTTGATATCTCACGTAAACCAAGTTTATCACAGGTTCTTTTCCTGGACTTTTCCCAGGGTTCTCTCAAGGAGAGATCTGATTTAATGTTGTTCTTAGAACAATTTTTACTATTGTAGTACCATTATTTTTGTTTGACGTTTCAGATTCAGGCTTTTCTCAAAGGTTAAGTTCATGAAATTCTGTGCTATTCTGGGTACTATTCTTCTGGACTCCATGTATTTTAGCCGCATCTCTTTCATTTTGGTGTGTGTAGTAATTGAGCAGGTGCTTCAGCAGAGCAAAGCTGAAGAGAATAATTGCCTCCTGTTTCACATATAAAATGTTCCTTTCAGTACACAGTTCTGTCCTTGACTGACAACATTAAGGATGTGATGTAAATGTAAAAGTTGCAGATATTTTCCTTAACTGTACTTCTTACAAAATAACCTTAAAAATATCATAGATTTCACCTGTGGAAAAAGGCTTGTTTCTTCAGTTTTATGGTACATTCTGTAACCTAGTAGGTTGTAGAAACTAGGGAGTCAGTTGACCATTTTTCTTCATTTTTTTCCTGGAGTGTGGAGGTATTTTGCTCAGTTTTTATACTGTAGTTGGGAGAGAGTGGAAAGTATTGTTAAAATACTGTCATAAATAAGTTGGAATGGAATCCTCAGCTGAGTGATAGCTATGAAATGACTTCTATCTCTCTAGTTACAAGACCATAGGTTTACAAGACCTATGCCACTTCCTAAATATCAGTCATGTTCCCACAATGAGTACATTGATATGTTCCTCAACTGTAAAACTTCCTGTTAGGTGCTATGGCCAGCATTCAGTCTCTTCTTTCTACTCCCTTTCTTCCATTTTGGAGAAGGATCCAGTGAGCAGGCTGTTCCGTACTCGCATAAAACCACTTGAACTTGGCATTCAAGTTTGTTTGCTTTTGCACGTGGCTAGTGTAAAGCTACATCCTGGGGCACCCTTTGGTCTGGATTACTGAAAACATGGCTTGGGCATAAGAAACTAGGAGTGTTTATAAACTGGCAGACATTCTAAAATGGGAATTGTGGAAGAATTCTGCAGTTTTCAGTTTGGGATGTGAATTATCGACCATAATTTTTGCTAAGACACAGGGAATCTGTGAGTGCTAGAGATGGAAAATTCCTCCTCTTACTCAGCAGTTAGCATAAGGGTCCCATATTTTGTAATATTTTGTCTGCAGAATAAGCTGTTAAATCTTGTCAGCTGTGAATATAAGCAAAATATCTCTATAAATGTGTTCAGCACAACATCCCTCCTCTGACATTTTGTTCTTGAGTGAACTAAATGCCCTTAGACTGAGTGAGGTGTTTTTCTTCTAATTCACGTGCAAGAAAGCCATCATGGCTCAAAGCCTCGTTAGGTGTTTCTCAGATATATATTAAACCCTTAGTCTTCAAAATACCAGTCTTTAGATTAATAATGCAGTAGTACTTTTAAAATATTTTTAAATATTCTGATTTATTGCATTGTTTTTGTTACTTTAGGCTGAAAAGGACTCTGCCTGCACAGATCCATATTACTGCCTCTCTGACTTCATAGCACCGCTGGATTCTGGCATTTGTGACTACTTAGGCCTGTTTGCTGTGGCCTGCTTTGGTGTAGATGAGTTATGCAGTGAATTCAGAAAACAGGATGACGAATACAACATCATAATGGTAAAGGCTCTTGGCGATCGGTTGGCAGAGGTATGAGGTTTTATCATGTGTTTTCTGGCAAATTTTCTAGATTTGCTTGGCAGTTTGCTGTTCCAAGTTTTAGCATAAACTTAGACTGTTGCTTGTGATGTATGCTCTGCATTGAATCTGAAAGTGAACTGATTCTGCTGAAATTGTCTCAGGAAGACAGTCCCTTTCTGAGCCAGGGGAATCCTGCTGTCCATATCCTCCAGCTGCAGAAGCATCTTTGAGTTCTTTAGGAGGGTTTTGACAATGGATAGAATTTAGTAGATTTTAAAACAAGACTGATTAAAACCTGCCTTTAAATCTTTATATCTTATTTTATCTACATGAAAATGTTTGGACCCATGTGTGACCCACTGATTATGTTCTTGAATTAGAGACGTCTTCTGCTTTTAATGGTGACCATGGAGACATATCCAGGTTGCAAGTCTTTTAACATGTCTTAAGCTTAGACAGCCATGCTCTTAAAGCACTAACTGGAGTGGTTTAGAGGGTGGTGTCCCTTTCTTCTTACCCCTTTATCCTCTTGTGCCTGCCCCTATGCTTACAGATAAGTAACCATGTTAAAACTTACAGCATCTTTAGTGCAGTGCAGATGAGGTTAGCTCTAGTTGTGTGGTTCAACCTATAAGAGTTACAGAAATTATTATTGGATGCCATCTGAAGTTACTGAAGTGGAAATTTCTCCTGAGGGCAACCATCACTGGCAAAATAGTGTGAGCTGTAAGAGCAGTTAAGAGACGCTGTTACCCACTTTCAGCTAGAGGAAAAGTCCTTAGCTAAAAAGAGCAGGGCACTTACTTACATCTGATACTAGCATGGACACAAAAATGATGTGGTCTTTCATCTGGAAAAGATACCCAGGCATTCAGGATGTAATGACTTCAGTGCTACAAAAATGCATTGCTACCATAGGATAATGTACCCCATCTTTTCTAGTTACTTGTCCATGTATTTTCCTCTTCGAGTATGTAGGATTTGAAAGCAGGATAATAAAAAAACCCACTGTATCCTGACGAGAAAAAATGTAAATGCTTGAATAAGCAAAATATGTATTACATGTGAATTTTAATGCTATCAAAATTCTCACCTATGATAAGAGTTCCCTTAAAAATTAAAATGGGAATGGTGAGAAAGTCTCTGTCATTGTTTGTCTTCATCAAACAGCTATTGCATCCATCTGCAGAAATTAAAATAAAAAAAAAATCTTTGCATTCTATTCCAAGGCATTTGCTGAGGAGCTCCATGCAAGGGTGCGAAGGGAATTCTGGGCTTACTGTAGTACTGAGCAGCTGGATCTCTCCGACCTACGCAGAATTAAATATGAGGGAATTCGCCCTGCCCCTGGATATCCGAGCCAGCCTGACCATACAGAAAAACTCACCATGTGGAAACTTGCAAACATTGAGGAAACAACAGGTACCTCTGCCTGCTTTACTAAGATTCTTAAACTTGTTTTATGCAAGTCAAAGATTGAAATGCCAACAAACAGTGAATTGGGTGGTGCAGGGTACATAAGCAACCTGAACTGAAGAGATTCCAAGAGTTGCTGTCTTCCTCTTTTCATTGTTTTTATTTTGTCTTATTCGAGGAGAACTTGCAAAATAATGCCAGTGCTTTTGGTGAAGGAATTATGTACCTAATTACCAGATTGCATGCAAACAGGGTTCTGCTGCACAGAGAAAAAAATCGAGCATCCTCATGGTTGCAAGAAGTCTTTCCAGAGATAAGCAGGAAAACAAGCCAATTCAGCAGTGTATTTTCTGGTCCACAGAAATCTTGAGATGGTAACTCTTAAAAAAGGAATGTTTTCCATTTGTTTTCCTTTGATATTTTACATGTCAAACATTTGACTACTAGTTCCGCAATTCCAAAAAATATCTACCTGTGTTTCAAAACCTGTAGTTACCCATTTCATTTGACAACATATCTAAGATACTGTACAGTTACTCTGTAGCAATACTGTAATGAAAATTTGCAATGTATTTAAAGCTGTGTGTTAAAAATGGTTTTGGTTTTAGGTCATTTAAAGCTGCTTAGGTTCTGAGCAGCTTGAAGCTGCACAACAAAAAAGACTCTAATTTTATACTTATCAATTCAGAGAATAAGAAAATTGTCATTCTCTTCTCCAGGAATTGGTTTGACTGAATCACTAGCAATGATTCCTGCTTCTGCAGTTTCTGGACTCTACTTTTCCAATCCCAAATCCAAATACTTTGCTGTTGGCAAGATATGTAAAGATCAGGTAACTTGCACTGTCCATTGTCTAGAATTATAGCATTCAAAACTACCCCTGTGAGCAGATGTCCCAAAAAATGTTATAAATGGTAAAAGTTAAAGTTTCCAGATCTTCATCATGTGTGGTTCCTTTGCAGGTTGAAGATTATGCACTGAGAAAAAATTTGCCTGTGGCAGAGGTGGAGAAATGGCTGGGACCCATTTTGGGATATGATACTGAATAACTGTGACACTTGTGGGCGAACGCTTTCCTTTGATGGTCTGTTTGCCAGAAGGAACAAGAAGTACATTCCCAGCGGAAACAACTTTCTTCCATCCATTCCAATAGCTTGTCTGATTGTTTTTAATTTTTGATCAAGGAACTTAATATTTATAGTGTGTCCTGTGCTCTTGCCTTGGGACCATGAATGAGTTGCAGAGCTCTGTCGTAGCAGCGCACTTTTATTTATCTTTATTTTTTGCACAAATACTCCACCTGAGCAGCTATATGTAGGACAAAATGTGAAAGCTGCAGAACTCCCTTGTCCTCAAGCAGGAGCAAAAATTTCTATCCCATATAGCGATATGGATATATGTAGAACAGAATTTGACTTCTGATATTTTAATGTCTCTTGGCAACTCCAGGTGCAGAAATGCGATGTGATTTTTGTGTAAAGTCTGTGAAGGTTTTATACTTTATGTATACTTTACTGATGAGAACAACTGAGTGACAGATCTTTTTGAAAATATGTCTGCTGCATGTTTAGGTCTTGTGGTTGAGAACATAGGTGGTTGGGCTTTTCTGAATAATATCAGAATTGAAATTACTTTGTGATTGTAGTTAAAACTATCAAAATAATACAGTGTGCTGGTGCAACTCCAGAGATGCTGTATTATGATAGCATGTGGAATGAAACTGTGCTCATGAAGTTGTCCACCTCATGCTTGCTCTTTCTTTCCACAAGTCACAATCTGTCTCTAGTCTATGTAAAGGGTAATGGCCCTTCCTACCTTACAGTTATGTTGTGAGGCTTAATTCATATTTAAAGAGTCTTTTGTATGTGAAAAATATCAGGGAAGCATAATTGTTACTACAGAAAGACAGAAAGCTTGGAGCCAACTTCAGTATCACAAACTCTAAGCTTCTGGGTACCTGGATTTTAGAAGTAAATAGCAGCAATAGTACAGTAAGTAACAATTAATACTGTGGGCTTTTTCTTCAGCTTTACCTCTGAGTGAGCTAATTGTTCATAGCTTTTAATAATCTCTGAAAAGTGCCTCAGATATTATTTAAACGTGAATTTAGTAAAATATTATGACAAAAGCTCCTCATTTTCTGGTCTCTAATTGTAAAGAAAAGACCAGTATTATAAAGATAATGTTCTTTTAAATAGTTTATCTGTAATCTATTAATAGCTATATAATTTTTATAATGTCTTCATCTGACTTACACTAAAAAGAATCATCTTGTATCAATAGATTAATAAAGGTTAAGCTGTCATTGGTGTTATCCTATTAGAATCCTTTAAATGGCAACAATAAAATGTGTGCAATAGTCTGAACAGATAATGTCAAAATTAATCTGCACATTATACCACGAATCTGAAATGATAAAGGCTGCTTTGGGGCTCTTAAAGTAGTTGAGTGAGTGTGTTCTTAACTGAGTGTTTTAGAATGTCTCATCCTTTAATGACTTGCAAAAATAATTTCTAAATGGATGTCTCCCACCCTCCCACCTCTCATCCATGTCAGGGGACTTGAGACATGTCCTTGTTCATCAGCTGATTCACATTGTTGGAATGATTCCTCAGAAGAATGCTCTTTTCAATGCCAAAAATACAGTAAAAAATCTTAATATAAAGGACTTTTTTCCCTGAAACATGTAGACTGTAAGAATTGAAATCCTCTTTGCTTTCTTTTTGGTACTTGCACTTTGGCAAATCAATTCAGTGCTTGGAATATCTCCTTCCTGGCACTCTTCCACATTCTTCCATTTGGAAGCAGGATGCCTTATTAGTCTTGAAAATTTTATTGGTATGAATAAGGTCAAAGCTTGGCTTGTACAGCTTGGTTGGTTTGTTGGTTTATTTTCTTGAAATCAGTAGCACGTATTTCAGTGAGTATGCCTTTAGCAGAACCAGACTGACAAAGCAGTAGGTGCACTGCTGCCTAACAGTGGTGCAGTTACCTTGAGTACAAGCAAAGGGTTTCAATTAGTGTGCAATTAGTAAAGTAATTAGTGTGTCCCTTCACATGTGACATCATACACTGAGAGAGATCTTCATCTTTGCTCATCGTGGTGAGGAGAATCTGTTTGGAATAATTACTCATTGGGTTTATGCCAGTGTTTTTTACCAAGGACAGTTTCTTAAAGTTTGTTACTTCTGTTTGTCACTTGACACTCTGGGTAAGACAAATCTTAGTTCATCTCCAGAATAAAGGTAAATTGTGAAGGAAAAGTTCACAGAACTATCAGGTAATACTGTTACTTTCATGAAACTATATTGAAAAGCCATGGCAAGAATATACCTCTGTGAATAATGAAATGGAGTGGATACTGCCAAGGAAAGACCAACAATTTTAGAATGCATGAAAGATTTTTTGCAGTGCATTTATTGCCGAGTGCCACTAACAAAGGTACAAGATATCAGAGATGATTAAAAATTACAAATGCTTTGTAAGCAGTTCTGGTTCAATTCTTGTGAATAATTTACTGATGGATACTGATGGGTTTTTTTTCTTCCCCCCCATCCTTTCCCTTTCCAGAAAGGGAAAGCCAGGCCAGCAGCCTAAAGACTAGGGGGATTACTATCCCTAAACTTGCCCCTTCATTATGAAGTCTGCTTCAGTGCTACTGTTACTCCAGCAGAAATTCTAGTGCAGTTTATTTTGAGGTGAGGGTGCTACCATAGGTCAGGTAAAAAAACCCAACCCATAATCACATTTACTTCTTGTGTGAGCATTTGAGCATTTTTCTTAGACTCTTGTGCTTTCTTATTCAAGAAGATGAACTTCAGTACACTCTTTCAGGTAATTTCTGCTTCTTAAAATGCAAGTGATGTCTGGAATCTGAGGGAAATAGTGACAGGCATTTGGGGGTCTTGCTTATTCAAAAGGGGCACGTTTAGTAGTGACTGTGATTGGGTTCCATAGAACGCCTTTAAGTCTTTGGCCGATTTACCTGAGCATGCCATGAAAAAGTGGATTTAGCCTCTTAAAAGAGAAAAAAAATAAGTAACTTCATTAATTAGTTCAGGAGGGTGATTCCATACAGGAACAGCAGCACGTGTTCTCAGTCACTGGATAAATAATTCTTGTGCCCTCAGTTATCACAGCCCTGTCATGGCAAAGCCTGTGCAGTCCCTCTACAAAGTCCCATCATTTGATTGTCTGGCTTCTATAGGTGCCAGTTTTCAAATTAAGATGCACTGCAAATAGAATAGAAGCAGGTTTATCCTGCTTTCACACATCATTTGTGTAGTGTCCTGCTAAAGGCAGAACCGATAAGCCAGTGCAGTAAGCCTCCATATTTGTTCTATTAATACCACTATGGCTGAATATCTCTGAGATACCCTTGAGCCAGGACACCACAAGTTGAACTGGTAGTTATCCCTCCTGGCCTGAGGCTGCCATGACAACTGCAAAGCAGGACTTGGTTTCTGCTCTGCTGCCATAGTATTGGTGTGGCCTGTGCCTGAAGCTCCTGAGCACGCTAACGGGGAACGTTCTCATGCCAGGGTGGTCACTCCTTCCTTATAGATGGAGCATGAAATAAGTGAAAGAAGTGGGGAAAGTCAGGGTGACCCCATCTTCGTTCTTAAGCCATGGTCTTTTCTACCCCCATCTCCCTGTCAAATCAGCCTCCTCTGCCATTTCCCTCCAGCAGTCCCCCTTAGCTGCATGTTGGGGCCTTCTGTAGGTTTTGCCAAAATGGAATTGTAGGAGGTTTTAAATAAGTCTCTTTTAATGCCTGAACCATGGAGTTGTTCCAGGAAGAGGAATTTTTTGCTTGGAAAGTATTGGACAACATTAATAACAAGTGGTGCTAGTAGCTCTGCCTTTAGAAGCCTTATGCTACCTATGTAAGTAATTCATAACCACTCAGGAGAAGGCCATGAGATGTGTTAAACAATTCCTTATGTGTTAACTGCATCTTTAGTTATGTGGTGGTTTTATCTAGGTGGCAAAACCAAAATATCTATTAATTGCATACTTCATGGGTGTACTGTTTTAAGCTCACAATTAATAATAAGCTAATAATAATAAACTTAATGTCATTTTCAACTGAAGTATGGTATGAATTGTTAAGGTGAAATAGGGAATTTATCTCTGCCTTTCCAATATAACAAATGCTTTTAAAATAGTTCAGGTAGTTGATGACTTAATTATATTACGATGAAAAATTCATCTGGAATACAAACTTGGGTTACAAGCCATTAATTGTTTGATTTAAGAGGCTTTAGCACTGCTGTCAATTCAGATAAGAGACTGGAAAGCTTGCTGCACTGCTTGGAGAGATTTTTGTGCATGAGGGATTACTTACATGTAACAAAAGAAGTCAGAGTGGTGTGGGATTCAAAGGAGGTAGGTTGATTCTTTAGAGAGGAGCTGGAAGATTTAGGAAGTAGAGTTATGGCAAACATAGGTCTCTTAAAAAAAACAGGTGTTCTTAATATTTGCATTGCATTAATTGAATACATGGGCTGTAGCCTTTACCTTAGGTCACCTTATCAGAGTACAAGAAATGTAATTGAGAACAATTTTAAAGGAGTTTTCATTAATCTAATGCATGCTTGGGGTTAAAAACTTAAATTTGTGTGTTAATGAGTGTGAGAAGGAAAAAGAATTTATTGGACTGTGAACCTGTTGTAGGGTTAAGTAAATAATGAGCTGCTTTGAAAAGGTGATGGTGGGGGAAACACCTGTTGGGAGTTGATGGAATCGTTACTTAGATGCAAGGTTTCTACAGACTTTTATGTTGGCACTAGTGTTCCCAGAGTCTGGCATAATATTGTGATACATGAAAATTAAACATCCTCCTTTTTACAGGACTTTCAAAGATGTTAAAACTGTGTGTCAGCTCTGAATGTGCACATAGATGGTAGGGCAATTTTGACCTGAGAATGACTTCAGTCTAGTAGGTAAAACAGCACTGGGTGTGTGCCTGTAATGGTTGGGATGTTTTTTTCCTTACTTGAGGTGTTTATAAAAGATCAGTTATTTTTTTGATGTAGGGCTGCACCTTCCATTTGGTGTTTTTTTTTTTCTTACTTTATTCTTTTGTATACTTGGTCTGTGCTCTTTTCCCCTCTTCTAGTTCCACAGTACAGGTGTGGAGATGTAACTCAGAGTTTTCCGATGGGCTATGAGTGCTGCATTTTGCATTATTTGTTTAATTGAAAAACTACATATTATTTTTACTTTTGTTAAATTTAAGCAAGGTTCTTGCCAAATGGCCCTTCCCAGGAAGTGAACAACTTTACCTGTTTTAATTTGGCCATCAGTTGGAAATGTAAGTTGAGGTTCTGCAGTGGAGTGCAAAGGTGAGGTTTGAAAAGGTGTCAGTTCTCTGGGGTTGGTGGACTCGTTTTGTTCCCATTACAGCTCTTTCTGTAGTTGAGGGCGGGAGTGGTACGGGAAGTAGAAGATAACAAGCTGCACTGTATGGCCTAAAAGGCTTATTTAGCAAACTGTTCTGCAGAGGTGCATTCGTACAATCGGTGGTGCTCCAGCTCCTGCATTTTCAGCTGCTGTCTCAGTCTTGTCAGCTGCTTTAGCTCAGGAAATTATTACGTGTGAGATCTCGTTCATGCTTTGCTGAATTCTGTAGAAGGTTCCTATTACTTAATCAGGTGTTTATAATTAATGAATTTGCAGTAACTATCTGCTGTTATATTTTTGGCTTCCATAAACCTTCTGTAACCTAGTAGATGGCTTTCTTTCGAATACGATTACAGAGTAAATATAAGCAGTATTTGTCTAAGGCTGATAAGATCAGATTTTATTATCAACACCTGATCTGACAAGTTTACTCAAGGAGTGCAGACCAATCTCATTAGTCAAGAAGTTTGCTACTTATAAAAACATGACCATGTTTGTGCACTCTATTTAGGAAATAAATGTGAGCTCTTCTATTAATAACTTTTGCTTTCTTCCAAATATTCTTTGCATCTCAGGGCACTTACAGGACTAAAAATTTTGATTCCTAGTTCTAATACCATCAACATGTATGATGTGAAGCATTAAAGCAAGAGATTCAAAACTTAATATGATTTAAAAGTGTACAAGATACTTAATGTCATCTTGTCTCTTCAGATAAACATTAGGGGAAGATGCTTTAAGACAGGAGTCAGCAGTCAGCCAAGGCTAAGAGAAGACTTTAGGCATTCAGATGTCACATCAGCAGCTTTTCGTAGCGTTTTAGGCATCATACTGCCTGCTCTGCCTCCTCCTTTTGTATCAGTTTCTCCCAGAAGTGGATCCTGCTGCTGCATCCAAATTCCTGGTAATTCCATGAGAAGTGTTGACATGTCTTTTGTTGAAGATTTTGATGTGGATTTCCAGGATTGTTTTTACAAAAGAATTTAAAGCACCACACTGTAGAGGGACATTACAAATTCTTGAACTGCAGAATACTTGGTTTTCCTCAAAAAGTCTCCAGGTGCCGATGCATGTTTTTTCCCACTCCAGTGAACTGAATCAAATAGCTTTCATTTCCTCACAGCTCCAAGCATGTTGGAGAAGGGAGTAAATTATGTTAGTCCTTTATTCTCAGTTCTTGATTAGTGTATCTGTCTGCTGTCAGATTGGCTGCTTGGGAGCTGAAGTGAGCTAGGACACTTCTTAGCAGATATGCCAGTGTCTGATCCAGCTGCTGTTAAAGTCTGTGGGAAAAATACTACTTAGCCGAAACACAACTTTGATCAGTCCTAATGCAATAATCCAGAAAGAAATTTCAGTGTTCATGCCCTGTCAAAACCCCTTGAGGTCTAAGAGGATGTGCTGTTAAATCTCCCTTGGTGCCTCGGCTTCAGGGAAGGAGGGAGCTGGGAGTAAGACAGTAGATTTACCCTTGTTCTGAAGCACTTCCATGACAGTGATACCCTGTCAAGCTGGAAAGAGATGAACTTTCCAGCTGTGGATCTCAGCAGTGTTTGAGGGAGACCCAGCAGCATGGCCATTGAATCTGGTTCACAATGTCAGTGCAGGAAGGGGTAAAGGTGCCTTGATTCAGCAGTTGAGGATTGGCATATGCTCTGAAAATGTGTTCATGATTTTAAGCTTCTTGTGATTTTAAAGCAAATATTTTATGAGTATTTATTTAATGAGATTTTGAGCCTTATACTCCCTGACAGTCATTTGAATGTACATTTTACAAACTTTCTACTGACCATTGGAGCTTCATTTGGCCGATTTTAAAGAAGAGCTGCCTTTTAGTTCCGTTTCCTCTTTAAATATATGTTTCATTTTATGCATTTCTACAGATATCAGCAAAATTGCAGCACTGCCACATTTTTCATGCTGTTCATGCACACAAAGTGCTGAGCAGTGGCAAGGCAGCTGCTGCAGTGTGGCTGTTGTTAAGCAATCCAAATAAATTTGAGAACTGTATTACAGTTTCTCTCCAGAAATGCCAGCATGAAGTGTACAAAACCCTTTCGCTTCTGTAGCTCCAGTGAGAACTGTAACAACGTGAAATTCTTTGTTATATAAAACATCTTATCGTGATCTCCTAATCCTTCCTTTTTTATAAGTAAACCAGTAAGTTTTTTCCTTTTCTTATGGTACTTCCATGGGCTGTACACTTCTTTGAAATGGCAGGTGCATTCATTGTTTTTGCTGATGTTTCTTCCATCCTTGCCACTGGAGTTTTTACTGAGCTTCCAGGCTGTTACAGTTCTATTCCACTTGTGCTGTTTGCCCAACTGCTTGGAAGTCAGACTTAACTATTTTGACTGTTAGAAGTGCCATCAGCTGTGAAGAGGCCACGTTTTGCACCCAGTTTTGTTGTTGTTGGGACTCTTTCAAAGCCATTTTCACACAGAGGTGATATCCTGCCCTCCCCCTGGCTGGGGTGCTGGAAGACAAAGGAGACCAGGTACGTGTATGAAGGATGTAAAAGGATATGAATGTTTATCTCTATTTGGTTGCATTACAGGGTTCTCTTTTTCCAAAAGGAGTTTTAGTATTCCAAAGCTTGTCCACAGTGAATTCACCGATTGCTAAAAATGCGTGGCCTTTTTTTTTATCCCTTTCCCACGTAAGAATTACTTTATTTACTACACTGCTAATTACAGGATTGTAGGCAATGGAATATGAGACTGCTGCTAAATTTAAATGTAGCTCTTTGTGTTAACATGTCTGAAAAGCCAGAACAGTTAGCTTAAGAAAAACATGGGTGGTTTTAGCTTTGTATCTGGAAAAAAGTTGTCCCTGGGATGGTAGTGGTTGTAAAGCATGGCTGTTTCCTCTGAAGCAGAAACTGAAATGCTTCATACGTCTGTCACAACCATCACCAGCTTCTTAATATTTGTGATGGAGGATTTTTTCCTTGCTGTAAAGTATATGACTGTTGCACTCATGGCCATTATTTTATTATTATTATGTTTGCTATGTTTGTAAGTATTACACTTAGAGCTGTTGCGGGAATGCAGCCTACTCACTGTGTTGGGCCTCATTCTCTCCCCTTGGTGGCAAGCAGTGTGCCTTTGCTGGAGGTGTGCTTGGTGGTTGGTGTGAGCTGAGGAGAGGGGATTTTCACTACCCCCTTCCCCACCTTTGAATAAGCAAAATCACAGGGCATGGGCCTTGCCAGTGCTGCCTGGGGCTGCTACTTTAACTCCTGCTGTTCAGGAAGAGGCTTGTGGGTTTCCAGGATTCTTTTTCAGCTGTGACTGAAGGACAGTAGGTACTTGCCCACAGAGTTGCTGTTCAGGGGCTGAAAGTCCCACACTGTCAAAAGAGAGATGTGTCCAAAACTGTTGAACTTTCAGGCACTAGAGTTAAGCCTGATCATTCTGGGCATCTGCTTGTTTTCCCAGATACGGCTGCCTGGTCTTCCTGTCACAGTCTGCTTTGTCAGTCCCTTGGAACAGCCACCTAAGTAGAGAAGTGTGTCATATTAAGAACAGGTGCCTGCCACTGGGTTCATGACTGGCAGATACGATTCCATCATCTCTCAAAGACTGCGTTCTCATAGATACAGTGGCCGCTTTCTGGGTCTGGTTCTGACCCAGCATGATGGATGGTTGTGACATTTATTTTTTTAGGGCCTCTACTTCTACATATTTAAATGGTTGTGGGTTTTGGATTTAGAGAAGAAATCCAAACAAACAAATCACCACAAAAAACCCAACACCAAACAGCCATAACTTTAAACTTGCTCATTTCCAGGACAGTTGAATCCAGTTGGTGTTTCTGGTCTGTTACACTCTCTGCCTGCAGCTATGTAATACACATGAAACTGCAACAGTTGTCTTTTAAATATTCCCATGCAATTTTTCCTAGTCTGCTACTGGTAATGATGAGCCAGTGTTTATATATACATATATAAAGCACCTATTACCATATTAATAAACATTCTTTGGAACCCCTGTGATGGCACAGGTAAGAACAGGAGTCAGCCTGTTAATAACTTGGCACTTCCGTTTCCAGCCAATTTAAAGAAACCTCAAATCAAACAAAAAGCTCCGAAACCAAAGCCCCACAAGACTGCTGACAGCAAGTCTGGCTGGTGTTTAATACTGCCACTGCATCAGGGTTTGAGGGAGGCCTCTTGGGTATAGCAACACTTTGCACTGTGACTTCTCCAGGCTGTGATGCGGAACAGTACAGGTGTCCGCAGAAGGGCAGTGGGACATAAGGGCTCAGAGTTGTTGCCAGTCACAGTAATGGTGTTTAGAGCACACCTCAGCTGCAGAATAGTGTTACAATAGTGCAATGTCAGGTGCAGGTCAGGAGGTGCTGAGCTGAAGCCCTGTTGCCAGCCGCAGCAGGTGTGATGCCCACAGAGCTGTGCTGCAGAGCCAGTGGAAGGCCAGGCTGTTGTGACTGAGTTGGTGAGTGTTTGCCATGCAATACTGCTGCGATGGGAAAGGTGCTGAGTGCTTACTGCAGAATGCATCCAGACCTTCTGGTCAACTCAGCTTCAGCATGGTATGCCCAAGAATGGGCGGGAGACCAAGTCTGTGCTTGGAGTGCAATGCAGACTTACCCCATCTGAAGGCTAGAGATCAGTGAAAGACAGGTTCCATATGGCCCCTCCTTTGATTTACTGTGAAGCTACGATGCAAAACTGTCAGCACAAAAAGCAGTTTGCTTTCTTCAAACACCTTGTATGAATTCTGTTTTTGAGTCTTGGGGTTCCTGACAAGCTGCTGCCACAGAGTAACTGCAACAATCATGGAAGTTTTGCCTGGAGAAGCAACTAGTGCAGCACAATGTGGAGCTATACCAATACTTAAGTGGCTGGCGAACTGGCAGCTGGATAGCTGTGACAGAACACTTGAGATACATCTACCAGCCTCCAATTTCTGTTCCAATTTGAGCCCCAAAAAGGGACTTTAAAAACTGAGTAATTAATTAAATGTTCATAGATAATGTATTTTCTGTAATCTTTTGATTGATTAATCATAACTCAAACTTTGGCTGAGCTCCGATTTGTAATATAAACATGATCCATCTTAGATGCAGTTTGCCTGGCTTTGAAATAGATTCTGTCAGTAGAGAGTAACCACACTGTCTTTTCACAGTGTGAAATTAAACCTTGCTCGATGCAAGTATGCAGTTACCTTGCAGAAGCCAGATATACTGTACTGTAGATTGTGTTCTGTTAGACAGAGAAATTCCTACTGATCCCAAAATTTGAAATCTGCTACATACTGTAATTGTAGAATGCACAAATGGTGGATGTTGGGTGAGTGGACACAAAGCACGGCTGAGCATATTGCATTTCCAAAGGCATAATAATTTTAAGAAGTAACTTTTTGATGGATGAAATGATGTATAAGCGTAAATATTTCCTGCTTTCATAAAGGTAACTGGACAGTATTTATGTGAGCAGATAAGTACTGTGTATGGACAGATTGGATTTTGTTCCATGAATATGTATTTAGCAGCTGTGCCACTCTATGAGCACAGCCCTGTGCTCCGTAAAGGAAGGCTTGAGGAGCACAGTGTAGTTAATCACCAATGCTTGTGTGAAGCAGCATATGTCAGAATATGTCGAATATTCTTTAGAAAGAGTGAGGATTCTATATTCAGCTTGAGAGTTTACAGCTCTTTGATGCTGTGCATTTAGCTAAGCACAGTTTGTAAGTCTTCACAAGCTTTGAGGGTATTGTTTTTTTGCTGCTTTTGAAAGAACACTGGCCTCTCCTGCAACAGAAATGTTAATTAGAATGATTTCTTTTCCTACTGGAGTGTGAACTTCATCTTACCGCATTTAATTATATAAAGGATCATGGTGCCATACAAGGAATGGCTAACTAACAAGAGGAGTCATTAATATGGGAAGAATAACATGGCCTTGTAGACACTTTAATTATCAAGGTCCTTAAGGAGGCACTCTTATCATCCATCAACCAAAAAGATTAGTTTCTACTGACAGCACTCTACTTAGTTTCCTTCACCATCCTTGATGTTGCAATGAGGACTGCAAATTCATAGGATGTGCTATGTTGTCAGGTTGACATTTGAGAAACTGCTTAGCATCAGCACCAGCAGGTAAGCAGACAAATAAAGGCACATATCCTGCATGTGGAAGGTGGATAAACAGTTTAAGTCTTTTTCTGGTTGACCAGAAATAAAGGTTTTAAGATATCCATAGACAAACTGTAAAAATAGGCATGTTTTTTAAATGCTTCCAAGGATATTCTCTAAGTTGTGCTACTGCACCCCTTTGCCTTTAGATTGTTTTACCAGTTATTTCAGAGAAAGGCAATTTGAGTTTGTTTCCAAACTTTCTCTTCTTGAGATTGAACATTTTAATTTCCATGTGTGTCATTATCATCATAGTTTAGTCGGTTCTTTGCGTACAGTTTGAAATTGCTTACACTTCATGTGTTTCTTAAGATTGGGCATATATAATGGTATTATGTGAGAGACTGCCCTGCAGCTTTATTGTCCTCCTAGGAAACTCCTAGGAGTTTCAAGATTACTTGATTTACTCTTAGTACCTAACGTGGTACTGAGTTGGATCAGATCATATTCAGATTTAATTTTCTTTCCTACTAATCCCATTATTCCAGTTTTCTGATCTTTACTACATTGAAAGAACTGGAATGCTGTTGGTAAGATCTGTCCATGGGAAGCACAACTCTGGAGGCCCCTCTGCACTGTTGCCTCCAGAATTTTGCCTCTCTTTACCGTTTTCTACTTGAAATGAGATGCATTTAGTAAAGAATTAATGATGACATCAAGGAGGAAGATGCTGTTGTTTGAGGTGATGCGTGGCTTGCCAAATGCCTATTTAGATGGTGCCAACGCACAGCGGGTTGTTGGGAGTGGAACCCTGCCAGCAACTTACTGGTGGTGTTCGTGCCTGGAAGCTGGTGCCATTGTTTCCTAGCCTTGTCCCCAGCCGCAGTGCTCATCCCTGCTGGCAGCAGTGCTCCTGCCTATGGGGAGGTGCCTCTGCAAGTGAATGTGGCTACAGAACTAGCTCTCTCCCATCCCTGCCTGGGAAGCCAAAGCAGCGGAAAAGTAACCCCATCTTGTTTTCCTATGCTGTAGCTTCCTGTGAGCTAAGAATGTCTGAGAGACATGCGGAGAGAAAGGTGGGCAAGTTGTGAGGGCTACTTTTATTTGGTGGGAGTGACTGTCATCTTAAATACATGTTAAAGCATAGCTCAAGTAGTTTGCTAAAAGTCAGTCCTAACTTTACAGTAGTCGAGATTGTGGATGTGGGGGACTGTCATCTTTTTAAGCCAGAAGATATAACACTGCTGACAGGACACCTAACTTACCCGTGGAAGTTCATATTCCTGGTTTGCTGGTGATGTTTAAGATATTGAGAAATGCTTGCTTGACAGGTGTGTAATGAGCTCTGGCTGAGACGTGTGCACTTTTCCTTGACTAAAAGGGTAATTGACTTAAACTGATTCTTATCGCTCAAGTTTGTTCAGTATTGAACCACTGACATCTAAGGACTGTGTTTCAAGTTATGGCATTGCAGTGAATTAAAAGGCCTAGTAAAAATACCTGTGGGAAACATAAACTATGACAGCAAGAAGTACTGTGTTAACAAGTATTTGGGCTCTGAAAGCTCTGTCATGTTCTGCTTATTCTAAGCACTGCAAATGAAAGGCTTCAGAACTACTGAACTATTTGAAGGAGTACATGCAGAAAAAGAAGTCTTTGATAGTTTTGGAAAACCTTTTCTTGTGGGGGAAAAAAAAAACCTTCCTGGTAAGGTCTAAAATGAAGCCCTGTACAAATGGTGTCATGGAAGGGTGCATCACCATAGTGATTTTCATAAGAGGAGAAATTGTCAATAGCAGTCATATTTCAGTGAGGACAGATACATCTTTCCTGTATTCAGTATGTTACTCTGTAGCTCTTGTCCAAAATAGCTGCATCATGGTTTTGTGAGCAACCAAACACCTGTCACCCTGTTCAGCAAGGGCTATGGAGGGGCTCCTCTTTACACAAGATAACAGAAGCATTTTGTACAGTAGAAAGAAGCTATGTCAAGAGCAGTGCTGCTTTCCTGGTGCAACTATGGCTGTGCTCAGGGATTTGTCTCCCAGGCTGTGTTTAGAAGGAGCCCACATCCTCCTGTCTGTCTTGCAGAACTAAGCCTGCAGAAGCCTCCAGATAAAATATGAAATGAAAAACTTACCTTTACTTTTTAACAGTGAGCATAACTACCTGATGACCAAATCACCAAATGCTTAAATAGTAAAAATTTCCTAACATATAACTAACTTACTGAAAGGTATCAACCTTTCCACCTGCAATTACTGTACAGGAACGGCATTGTGAAATCTCTGTTGTACTCTAAAGAAGTTGGATAATATGGTCAAAATCTGAAACTTGGATGCTATATTGCAGTGGCTCTGTCTTGCCTAATATTAGGCAAGAAGTTGTTCCCTTTTTGCTTATTTTATCTTAATAGTGCTTATCTTTGGCCAGGCTAAAGGGCTGCCACTCAAATATGTCTCTATGCTTGCTTACTTGCCATAAGTGAACCAAAAACTCCCTACCATGAAGACAGATACCATTAGTTTAAGCTGCAGAATAACTTGCTAAAAACAATCAGAATGAGCGCAAAATAGTGTATGTTGGAGCACATGACAAAGACAGTAATTTCACACACCTTGCTTCCACCTTCTCCCTCGGCAGCAGCAAAGGGAGACAGGCACAAAAAGGTTGAAATAACTAACCTTGGGCATGTCCAGGTCACTGACATTTGAACTTGTTTGTGCCTAAATGTGACTCTATTTAGGATCCTATCAGCATACATCAGAAAGGGTCTATCAACATTATGTATAGGAAGGAAGAAAATTCTTGGAGGGGGTAGAAGCTAAAATGACAGGGCCAGCTCTAATGTGATTTTTGCACCCAGACAGTGGAGGAAATGTGGCTGCTGCAAGAGGCCTCCTTCCCCAAGCCAGCATTTGGAGAAGAGTGTTTTTGCAGCACAGCAGGATTACCCCAGACATACTCTGCTCTTTGGGAGCTGTGCGCATTAGCAAAAAGGAGTAAGCGCAGGCACCTCCCTTTGATGCTCCCTGACCCTACTGCAGCACCTGGACCCTGTAATAGCATGAGAGAGCGTCACTTTTTGGCCTCCCAGCTGGCTGTGTGAAGCAACAGCCATAGAGCACTTCCTGAAGATCCGTGTTGTTCACATGTTTCAACTGAACGTAAAACTATGGACTGAGTGAGGCGAGCCTGCCAGGGAGAGTGTGCTCTGCTCTTTGCTTCAAATGGCAAAATAGGCTGCCTTGCTTGTCGCGTAAGTGCGTGCTATTCTGCGCACAAGAGTAGTCACATTGCGTAAGTTCAGGAACCTAATTTAGGAACGTGGCTCTGCTGGGTTCCCTGTATGGGAAATACTTCCTAGGAGAGAGATTCAGGGCAGCAGCACAACTGCTTTTCCATTCAGCATAATAAAAGTGACACACTTAAAGCTCTAAGCAAGTAATTGTTATAAAAGGTGTACATAACATTAGCTGGTCTGGTAAATGCCTATATTTGCTCTTTTACACACAGCTTTAAGGTCTGTCTTCCTTTAGAGCTTCTTCACCCTGTCTGGAATCTTCTAGTGGCATACGGAATGGAAAATTAAAACTTCTGATTTATGTGTTGCTGCTTTGCCACTTTTGGCCACAGTAGAATACTTACGAATGTGAGATGGCAACAAATCCTTAGTTACGCAAGTAACTGTGATGGTTATGTCTGGGAGCAGAGGGAATGGATAATTCATCATTCTAATAGTTTCTATGTGCTGGAAAATACTCTGTGGTTTTGTAGTAGAGAAGTAAATAGAGAAGCACTCCCACTCCCCCAAGGCTGAAAAGTCCAGATAAAAACTGAGCTGCTGCAAAACAAGTTTATATGAACATTGCCAGCAAGATGAACGCACTAGTAGTTAGCAAAATAGCAAGTGCAGTAAGAACAGACAAAACTGTGTGCATGCAAAGTCTTGGTAATAACACACGTCCCTTTCCCTAAACTTGGAACTTTGGGGGGAGGGGGGGGTGGAAGGAGGATGGGAGGGAAGGATGTGGGGCAGCTTTTCAATATTTTCTTTTTTTGTTTTTTCCCCAAAAAGTTTGAACAAATGTTCCAAGTGTTTAAAATATCTGCTGTATCTCCATTCGCTCGGGAGTTGTCCAAAAATGTCACAAGGCACTGCAGTCATGATGATCAACTTTGGAAAAAAAGCAGAGCAAGGCTTTCATGGTTTTTAAGCTCAGAAGAGACTATTTAAATCATCTGCTCTAATCTCTTCTACAGGCTGCAGAACATCATTATCAGTTAATTCTGCATAATTCCTTACCTCCTGTTTAAATTACAACATCTTTCTTAGAGAGCCATGTAGGCTGTAGGATTAAAATCTGTCTTTAGCTGGTGCTGGATTTTGTTTCAGAAATACAGAGTGCTACAGATAGTATGATTCCTCTTATGTGCTTGCTGATGAAAACACAGCTGAAAAGCTCTGGCTGAACTGTTTCCTCCCCTGAATCCTTCAATTCAGATCTGCAATTTATTCTTTGTGGGTTATGCTCTGATAGTAAGGCAGGAGGACCAAGATAAAACACTATGGGCATTTCTTT
Source organism: Forpus xanthops (assembly GCA_032466535.1). Lineage (NCBI taxonomy): Eukaryota > Metazoa > Chordata > Aves > Psittaciformes > Psittacidae > Forpus > Forpus xanthops. The sequence goes on along the minus strand of JASSUY010012535.1, from coordinate 11,049 downwards.
CTAGCTTTCTCAGAATCTGTTCAGGGTCACCCTCAGAACTCTGAATAATAAAGGTGTAAGAGGAAGAAAAAGCAGTTATAAGGAGACTTCACTTAAGCTTACTGGGAGGGAAAACTGAGTATGCTTAATTTAACTTCTGTTTGGTTTTGTTTGGTTGGTTTTTTAATGCAGAAATGAGAGGCTAGAAGTGCTGAACTTTCTGCCTGGAAACCTTGGCATCCCTCTTCTCATGTACTTCCCAAGCTTTCCAAAGGGGTATGATTTTACAGCTGATCAGACTTCACTTCATGTGGTGTTCAAGCAGTTGAGGAACTTTAGTCTGAAGGCTAACTAGGGCGGGATTGAATATCAAATCTGTGTATAAAACCACCTTCTGAATTTTAGAGAACCGTAGTTATTGATTCTGTATATGGCGACTTATTACATCTAATCAAAATGATAACCAGTATGATTTTGAAACCAGTCACTAAAAATGATTATTCAACTAGAAGCAATTCTTGCTATAAGCAAAGTAGAATAATGGATATTTCGGCATGTATATATGTGTACAGCTGACAATTGAGAAAGAAAATAAATGATGGTAAAAGCTAAAAACCAGCAGATTTTGCAGCTAGAATTTAAACTGGAATAATGAATAAGGATTTCTATTGAGAGGGAGAACAAACCAGGCAATCTGAAACAGTAATTGGTATAAAAATACTAATGAGATATAAGCAAAAGTTCTATACAGGTATATGAATTTTCACAGTGACATTCCTAGGAGGTATATTTTGAAAGTGAAAAAGTATGCTTTGACAGTCCTATTACCTAGATAGAATCACTGAGATATTATGGGGCTATTATAAAGTCCAACAAGGAAAGAAACAGGACAGTCAAACATCTTAATTACAACAGTCATTTAAATAGGCTTAGGCTTTAATTCCCTTTAGGCTGTTAATTGCATATCCACCTGATATCCAGTTCTGAAATTAGGCCTTTGTGTTCCTGATAAACTGGTTATTTAAATACCGAGTAATATTACTGAAGGAACTAGGGCTGCTTTGCATCCACTGGTTTCTTCTAACTGGATTCAGTTTTCTTCCATTAACATGAAAGTAAAGAATACATCTAGAGAAGAAAATTCTCTCTTTGTCAGTATTCATCCTTTCTCAGACTGGAGACAAAAGACCAAAACTGTTCCTATTCACCTGATTTTGGGGAGCTCTTACAAAGAAGGGATCTTGTTCTTGGTGTGCTGCTCTGCTGCAGATGGCTGCAGAGCTCCCTCTGAGCCCCGTCTTGGTGGGGCAGCAGGCACAGCTGGTGCCCTGAGGGGTAGCATAGAATTAATGTGGCTTTTTTACATGGCTTAAACTTTATTACAAAGTCAAGTGTTTGTATAGGCATTGCTGTTACACAGGATATACCTATCTGATTCCAGCATCTTCATAAAGATTAACAGAAATCTAGCTATCATTAGTGCATTTCTGTGATTGGTTTAAATGCGCCTTTCTGTTATAGGGTTGATGGGAAATAATGTAAATTCTTTTAACAAAAGTTAGCAAATTGCATGTAAACATGGGAAAAAGAAGATTCCTACTTAATGCAAACAAAAGCAGCCATGGAAAAGGACATAATTTAGTGTGTTTCCAAGTCTGGATTTCTTAAAAACATTTAAAAAACCCATCATCTGTCATCTTCTCTATGGTGGATTCTGTTCTCTGCTAATTACCCAGGAACAGTTTTTTGCATATTCAAAGATGTTTACTGAATTTCTTTTCAAAGTTTTAGTTTGAAAACATAGATGCAGCATGAGAGATTAATAGTTCTGGTATCTATATTGTTTAGGAAAACAGGGTCAAGTTCCACTTGTTCATATCGCTGACTGTCCTCAGTTTAACACTGTTTCAAGATAGTGTTGAAATTTTTGGGCTAAAAATATCCAATATAGCTGACAAGTAAATGGAATCAAACCTATAGGTTGTTTCATGTAACACTGAAAGGGAAAGAAAAGCCCAAGAACAAGAAAGAAACTTTCCATCAGTTAGCACAGCAGACTTCTAGATTTCTGCTCTTGAGTTTTATGTTTACCACCACCCCTAAATGCATACATGAGTGTCTGCAGAACATTACCAGTCAGGAGGCACACAAATATACAAGCCTTCTGGTCACCTAAAGGAAATTTTATAGCTCTCTACCTACCCAGAGCTCTCTCTGGGGGGAGGGCCACAGCACAGCTCAGAGCTACGTTTCAGCTGTAGTTTTTGGATCTGTGACTGGGCTGTGTAAACTCAAATGTCTTAAAATTCAAATTAAATAAAATGGGAAATCCATTGGGGTAGGAAAGAAACATAATGTACTTGTTGAGCAGAAGCCAGAATGTATAGTGTAATGATCCTTAAAACGAAACAGCAGTTACTATCTGTGTGATGAAACTTATTCTGCAAGCAAAATGCGTGTTTGGATATAAGCTGTTGTGATTTCCTTGTTCTTCAGTATTACCTAACCTTCTTTTATGTGAGTCTATTTCTCTTACTGTTTTGGTGTCCCTCTAGCTCTGCTGTTTCTCAGTGGTTTGGTAGGTGGTGTTAGGGATCAATGGTCAATCAAGATGCAGTGCTGTGCTTTCCTGTTGTAAAATATCTTTTGCTTCAAGGACCAGTAAGCATCAAGCTCTACTGTTGCTTTTTGTGATGCAAAACATGAAAGTATCAGTTTATGGAGGCAAGGAACTTCCTCCTGGCTTGGCTGATAAATATTACATAATTTCATTGCCTATATAAACTATTTATTCAAAATTTGATCTTTGATAATATAAGAGCTATTACTTGCCTAACACATACACGTTTTGTTCTTTGCAGTGGTTTTCCCTAGGCTATCACTTTAAGAGATCTGTGTTGCTTTCAGATGCTTTTGATGTCCTAGCCTCACATATGATCCTGTGAAATGAATTTTCTAGGAGGCATGGGCTGATGTAAAAGGAACAGTTTCTCACTCCAAGTGCATGGCACACTCACTTCCTTAAATCAGTGCTTATATTTAAAAAATGTCAAACCCATTCAGAGTTATTGCATGTGCTGTTCATCCTACAAAGAGGAAGGGAGTTAATTCTCCCAAACAAACTAAAGAGGAAATATGTTATCCAGGAACTAATCTCTGCTTGTCTCAGATATAGTTGGATACTACAGTGTTGAGGGGAAATACTACATAAAACAGGAGAGATTACTCAGAACTTGCAAGGCAGCACTTAAATATCTGAATTAACTCTTCCAGAGAAGAGTGTTTTCTAGGAGCAGACCTTGGTGCATTAGATTTATCACACAAAAGCTAAGGTGTTTACACCTGTGCCTACTGTTATTAAATATGACCACATGAGAGTATTGATACATTGCTTTCAATTGGCACTGATGTGTAGGAATTTAAGCATAAGGCAGAAATATGAAGTGATTTCTTAGAGTGTTTTCTTACATCTGGTTTCTTACAATGCTCTTCTTGTTACAAGACTTTTTCTCCTCTCTGACAAACTAAGGAACTGAGAGACCATGATGTCTGACACTAAGAGGATTTATTATTTATATTCCAAGCCATTGATTTACTCTAGAAACTGTTCAGTTCAACAGCAAATCATAACTCATAGCAAAAGCTGTGCTGCAAACTCATGGAACACAAACCTCTTTTTTGTGTGGTTTTCTTAAATCGTCTTCCTGCAAAGCAGTATAATAGAAAGTGTTATATTCTTTCTGTGCTCTAAGGGAAATAAAAGATAGAAAAAATGATCTGCAAATGGGGTAAGATGACAGTTCATTGGGCAGGACAAGCAGAGGAAATAATTGTGAGGGGTGTTGCTATCTTGTTATAGGGAGCAAATATCTTACTGGAGCATCTCAGGAGACATTCATTGTATCAGAATTATGCCATAATGGTATAACAGGGCTATGCCTGATCTTGCTCTGAGCTATTACTCCCCACTGGAAATGTATGTGGTGCTGTATAAACCTAGGGATGTGTACTTTCCCGATACGTGTTTCTGGATGTTGCACTGATGTGTCATTCCCATGAAGAGGGAATGATGATTTCCCTCTTACTCCCCTCCTTTAATTTTATAGTTCCCTTCCAGTAAAGCACTGTTAGATAAATGAGGATATGTAGCTGGCCAAGGCTGAATTTGTACCTATGGTGATATGAAGAAATATTAGATGTTTGGGCAGTGAGTTTCCTATGACTGTTCAGTATCAAACTGTAAAAAGCCCCAGAGTTTAGATCAGAAAGGAAATCTTCATCTCCCCTCAGCTTCCCATGGCCTGATTGGCAAGGAGATGGGGATTTTTTATTTTTTTTTTTACTGTTCTTGGAAGTCTGAGGTGCATCTCACTTTTTTCAGTCCTGTGAGCACTGCATTAATAAACTCCCTGCTTTTACAAAGGGGTAAGGCATCACTGTGATCCTCCTGGGTTTCTTGGTCTTCCCCCCTGTCACAATGCAAAGTCTGAAATTCTTATCTTGTCCTGAGTCTTGTTTGTTATACTTAGCAGAAGCATATTTATGCAACAGTGTTCTCATGGGTGTTCCTGTACCAACTGATCCCCTCATGGCACTGGCTATTTTCAGTGACAAAAGCACCATTACTGTCCTGTGTATCTATATACTTCCAACTTGCACTCATTGTGTAAATTACCTGTAACATAATTTTGCAGTCTGAAAACTATATGTCTGGGACAGTATGCAAAACCAAATCCCAGGCATAGTGGCTACCCAGGGCCAGTATCACTTTCCTCATCACTGTACATTTCTCTGAGAAGGCACTGCTGCAGGAACTTCTTATTGTTACACTGCACACCCCAGGAGATGCAGACCTAGCAGATGCAGTACTGCTGATTGGTGAGGTTCTCAAGTGACTCACTGCAGGCCCCGTTGCTTCATTTCCTCATAGAGCACATAGCTTCACCCCACAGATGTAACCTGCTGCTCCATACCTGCATATAGCTGCTACATTGCCTTTTTCCTGGATGCCTTGCTTTTCTTGCATCGCATTGCATTGCAGTCATGCAATGAGTTTTGTTTCATTTTAGAAATGGGCAACAAGCATATGAAAAGGTATTTTTCACTTCTAATGTCACCTGAGATGGGAACACAGTCTCTCTGATAAATCTACTTTGGATGGATTCCATTAATTGTAGTGAGAGAGGGTGTTTTCAGGAGTATATAGTTTGTGTGATTCATACTTTGGTCAAAAAGATGGGGCTCATGTTTTTATTTAGGGTTTTTTAAAGGAAATCAACTTAATTCTAGACACATGCTCAGTAAGGCTGCCCAGTTGCTGGGCCATGGTCTGTGTGTATGATCTATTTTTTCAGTTGCATATGAGTCAAAACCTCGTCCATAAATCTTCTAATTTGCCAAGTTACAAAAGTCCCATTTTTGCAGCATTTATCATAACAAAGCCACCCAGAAGAGTAAGAATTGTAGGAGCAGGGCCTTTGTATGGAAACAAAATTCTAGCATGTATTCTGCAAAATCTTTAGTAATAATATCCTGAACTATGCAGGCTTAAAAGGAATTTTTTTAGCATTCTAAGAACTAATAGCAAGAAACGAATAAAGTAAAATAATTTCAGCTTGATAACCAGTTTTAAAAATATGCAAGACATATAGTTTCTGTGTCATGAAGTAATATCCCAAAAGAAGTTGATGGATACAAAATATATCTCAGCAAAATAGTAAGGAAGCTGCAAATGGTGGTGACTGAAAATCTTCATTATCTCTAGATCAACTATTTATTTTGTCAAGATCCTGTGGAACTGAGAACAAATTGAGGGTAAATCCAATTGGATTTTAAACTAGTGTCTTTTGTATGCTACAGGGCAAATCTGATAATCTAGGAAAACTGAGAAAAATAGGCTTTTTGTACTTTGAAAAATGCAATTACTGACTGTTGTAAGGTTTAAGGAAATGACACGGTTATCTCTGCTTGTGCCACAATCTTTCCTCTAGTACAGTTCCAGTGATCTGCTTGCTTTCGCCATGTCTGAGTAAGACAGGCTTTTTTTTTTTTTTTTTTTAATTTTTAATAATGAAGAAGCAGAATGTGTAAAATATTCCATAGTGTAAAAACAAATTGAAAGATGTGATTGACTGTTTGATCTTTCTAAATTAAATGTGGTGAGTAAATCCATTTGTTTTTCCCCTGTCATTGGTTCTTTGGGCCTACAGACGTGAAAGGGAAGACACAGAGGAGGCGGCCGGACAGTTATCTGATCCTGACAGATATCCTGTCCAAGCTCCACTGAGGAGAGACTGAAGGATGTTATCATTCCCCTAAGTTAAGCTAAATCCATGATACCAAATGGAATATAGAGCAGTTGGGTTTCACCATCACCTCCTATCTCATGTGTCCATTTTCTTTCCTACCCTTCTCTTGGAGGTCTTCTTCTGACCTCTGTGTGTGTATGTTTTCCTAGGAGGTGTGACTTAGCTGATTAAGGCTGTGGCATGTCTTGTTTTACTGCTATGAACCCATGACTAAAAGGGCAGCTAAAAGCAGCACTGTAATCACCAGATACTGCTAGGAGTTTGCCAGGTTTTGGAGTGGTTGATAAAACCATGTGCTGCTGGGTCTGTCTTTTTCAAGGTGCAAGTGAATTGGAAGTAAGAGAGGCACCAGAATAGATGCCCTTTTTCTTTCTGATTTTGTTCTTTTCTCCCCTTTGCTTTGTGGGCTTAGTTTGCATTAAAGAAGTAATACTGATTTCAACTAAGTATAGCTTTCTGTTGCAAAGGAACAACTACTGCCCTCTTTGAAGGATGGTAGGTAAAGGCAATGGGAAATGGAAATGTTTTACTGTTCTGCTTAGTATGTTTTCTTTTTCTTTTTTTTTTTAAATATAGTTATTTAAAACTATATATATAGTTATAGTCAAAACATTTTCATTTGCACTGTGAAACCACATGGACATTTTGAAACTCTTAATCCCGATGTTATACACTTCATACTCAAATGAACATTTCTGACTCACTTTCTCTACCAAAATTAATACACTTCCCTGGTCATTTGACAGAAGGATTCTCTTGAACATTTGGGGAATGACCCAACCACTTGTACCTCTGCCTGGTTGGTGTCCTGTCCTGGACTCTTCATAAGGGCTGCTCTTCACAGTAAGTTTTAACATTGTACACCTGACTAGCAAGAACAGTTTTACTGAATACTAGTAAATGCTACATCATCACAGACAGAAAGCAAATGTGCTTATGATAACTCTCCCAGCCCTAGTCAGAGACCATGATGTTCTCCATCTGCAGGAAGCTCCTCTAATATGCATTTTTTAAGTGGAGCAGACATCAAGCATGACTGAAAACTTTGCTCTCCACTATTTGGAGCATGAGCATAAGCATACTAAATAAAATGGAGGGATTCTGCTTTTAGTTTGGCAAAAATTAAAGCTGTGCATTGTGCCATATGTCACAAAACAAATATGCTCACCTCTGTGGGTAAAGCTAGTTTTCTGTTAACTTCAAGTGGGCTAAATAGTACTTTTCAGCTACACTTAGACTTGAAAAGGGCAGAGCTCAGAGGGGATGGTTATGCAAGTACTGCAAGAGAAAATAAATGCATGGAAATATCACTACAAATAGCTACCTCCTTGAAATTCAGTATATATTTAATTCCTAGGCTGATTGGTTGCTTCACCAGTAGTGAAGGATAATGAGCTTCAAGGACTGTGGGAACCTGCAATTGAAGCAGAACTGAGGTATCTTGCAAAAACATTAAAAGGACAATAGGGGATCACACTTGAGGGGGAGAGGAAGTGCAGAATTACCATGTGACTACTTGAATAAGAAAGCTTTATGCTGAGACTCATTAAATGCCATCCTTTGTGCTTTTCCTTGACTAGGACTAATGTGGCATTTGAATGTTTTATCTTGCCTGTGAACAATTTTATATTATGAATTATGCTAGCAGAATCAAAGTGCAGGGGCTACTGCATGCAAAAGTCACAGTTCCCCTGTAGCAAATGACACTGAAATACTGCTGAAGATCCCAACAACCAACCATTGCTCATACAAGCTGGGGCAGGGGGAGGATAAGCAATAGAAGTATCACTGCAGAGGACAGAATTACTTGATGTGGGCAAAAATTGTTAAACAATTCACTCCTTTAAGGTTTTGCTTGGCTTTAACTAAAAATAAATTTAGCCTCATCTGTCAGTAGAAAAGATCTGCTATGTGGCCTAAATGGGAGCTTGTCTTCTTGACCAGTAATAAGACCACATTTCTGCAACAGGGGAAAACAGCCTTAGTTCTACAATTCTTAAAGTCTAACTGAGAGCAGTGATTACAGTTGGCGCTGCCATATTTTGCCATATTGACAGTTCCATCCTCAATTAATATATGCATGCATATGTATGATCTGACTATGTATAGATATGTAGTCTCGTTATACTTACCCAGTGTGGTAAAACAGGTGAAGCATGTTGACGTTATGCTTTAGGATCACTATGCAGGAACTGTAATGGATTAGCAAATCATGCATTCTTGCTATCAGGATAAGCAATGAATCACAAACAAATTGTTGCCTTCTGCTAAATCAGCGCAAATCTGAAGGTCCCCTTTGTTAATTATTTATGAACTCGTTTTAATAGTTTCCTGTAGCAGTCAGATCAAAATCTACTAATGTCATTCCAAAACATAAAATCCTTATTCTCTGCTGCTTTGTAGCAATGTAAATCTGAGTAATGTCAGTGTAAAATGTTATCATTCTATTGTGGTACAGCTTTACACCCACTTTTTGCTGGTGTCAATAACTACACATGCTATGAAACTACACATGCACGGAACTGAGCCTTTAAAATAAAGTTCAATAAGCAAATTAAGCACAGTTGTCAGAGAAATCTGAGCTGCAGTGCTGTTGTTAATGCCAGAAATCCTGATGTATTGTTAAAAAGCAAACGCTAATTGGACAATTAAAATCCCACTTTACGATTTGCAGAAAAGCCTGGAGGGTCTGCTTTAGTGTAGAGTTGAGTGTTTCAAGTGAAACCATGCCTACCTTGCAGTGCAACGTGAAAATTTACATATACAAGGCTTGTAAATATACAGCTACTTAGCAACCTCTGATTTCTAAGTAAGTGGGTGATACTGCAGTGCAGTTTCCCTTCCTTGTTTAGGAACGAGTTGGCCTGTTAGAAATGTTGAAGCTCGATGGTGCCTCAGTCTTCCTGTGGTTTGAGAACAATTGCTCTGCTCAGACCGAAACATCCTGCCCTGAGTTGGCCTCTTCACACTGCAATTACTAGGACATTAGCCCTACTAAATTAGCATAATAAAAGCTACAAAGCTATTGAACTTGGTAACCTCAAAGAGAAGATGGTCTTAAGTGGAGTAGGTGTGATCTTATTGCTTTTAATGAATTAAACCCATTATGCTCAGAGTGACTTACTGGCAATTTTGTTGAAAGTTGAAAATAACTTTTCAAGAGTTATATGATACATTTTTTTATGTGAATATTTTCTTGCATCATAAAGCATACAATGCAGTGCCATATAAAGACAGTTAACAGGCTGCATGATTTCTATTCATAAGAAAAACAGCTGTGCACTAAAAGGAGTGAAAATAAAGATAATGCAATATTGTGATTGCTTGTAAATATCAAATAAAAGCAAAAATAAAGATAGGAAGTACCTGATATATTAGCTGATATTCATTTGCTGTTTCAGGGATCACAAACTTAGTCTCTGCTGCCAGATGAGCCTGGCAAGCAAGAACACCTTAGTTAAGAATGTTGGATGATGCAAAAAGAAAACAGATAATCTTGTCTGCACTGTTCACTCTGTGAAATGCCCCTGTATGTGAGAAGAATGGATCAGAATTTAAGAACTGGTTTTAAGATCTCATATTCTGGGAATATACACTTCTAAATTCTCAGTGACCGTACAAAACAACTGAATTAAGAATTGGAAAATGAATCATTAGTGTATTGTTGGACCTAACAATAGTCATTGGGTTTTAAGCAAGATCAAACCAGGATTTTGTACATAACAGGAGTATCTATTGTTATTACAAATCAAGTATAACAGAGATTTTGAAAGACATATTCAATCAAGATCAAATATTTATGACTGGAAGGAGGGAAGAACTAGATGATAGATAGTTCCTGTTCACATCAGTTCTCTGTTAGCCACAAAAGGTAAGCAGAAACTACACTTCACAGATTTTAGGTCCAGTTTTTAGCACAGCATTGTATGTGTCTTTAAAATAATAACAGAAACAACTGAATATTTCTTCTCCAGAATTCAGAGTGTTATGGTCTATAGATTTTAATTCAGATGTGTTTTAGTATTTCTCCTGATTTTGTTCAGTAAGAAGTCACTAAAAGATGCAGTTTCTAGTTTCTATAGGTGTTTTGTTAGAGCTATGAGATTATATATTAAGCAAGTTCCTAAACAAAATATTTATGTAATGCAGTTTCCTCACAGAGCTTCAGAAAACAGTTTTCTTTTTAATTATGGAAGTAGCTGAACCATAGTAAATATAAATCGTGCTCAAGGAAAAATGTGTTAAGTACTGTTAATGTCTTGCTTTATTCTTAGTGTGTTGTAACACTCCAATTAAGGAATTCTGCTACTCCTTTATAATAAGTATTGTTTTTCAATAACAATTGTGTTAATGAATATTTTCTCAAGATCATATTTGTGAAATGAACAATTGAATGTTGGTTATGTACTATGTATCACTGTCCAGATACTGTATCTACAACAGTTAAGTGCTTGTGACTGGAATTTAATCTCAGTGGTTTTGGTTCTGTTACCGCCATAGAGCTTTCACTTCTTAATGGCTACAAAGACTAATCTTGAGTTAAGAGCCAAACAGTTTTGACTCTGCATTACTGCAGTGGTGTGTAGATTAGTGGCTTTTAATGTCAAGAAGAAATTATAGCTCATGCCTGCCTTTCCAAGCAGAGCAGCTCATCTGGAGGACATCAGAATGACTTAGAGGATGTCTGGAATTAACTGCTCATAATTACAAAGAAAAACAAATTCTTTACCCTGTGTCATTATCCTATATTTAAGAAATTAAT
>JASSUY010012533.1:0-65299 GCA_032466535.1 Forpus xanthops | reverse complement strand
CTTGTCATTATTATTATTGGTGGTAGCAGCAGTGATTTATGTTATACCTTAGTTACTAAACTGTTCTTATCTCAACCCGTGGGAGTTGCATTCTTTCGATTCTCCTTCCCATCCCTCCAGGAGTGGGGGGAAGAAAAAGGGGGAAGTGAGTGAGACAGAAAAACTGCGTGGCTTAGAGGCTTAAACCACGACAGCTACTGAGGGGCTGCCAAGCAAAAAAGACCATGACTGAACTTCCCTTTGATCCAGATAAAATCTGGATTAATTCAACTCATGACTTCAGGAATTACAGAGGCAGACAGTGAAATTCCACCACTTTTTCTTCTTTGGAAGCTTTAAAAAGCAAAAATAACATAAGTTCTCCAAAGTTCTTTAGGATGCCCAGACAGACAGTATCTAACTCCCAAATGGAGGGGGCTGGGGGTGGAAGAAGAAGATGTGAGGACCTGACATAAAGATAACTGCCTGCTGGACCTACAAAGTCTAAGGTGATTTAGGAAATTTTCTGTATGGTGGGCCTGGTGTGAGGAGGTTTTTGGATACCCAAAAGGCTGCTTATGCTTCATCCACAACTCTGTGAAGGGAAATGTAGAGCCAACTGCTTTCAGGTTCTTCCATATGAATGCTGAACCTCATAAAATAAACTACTGGCTGCACTCTCCTAGTGGGCTGGTACATTCACCTCCTGAAGCCAGATATACCTGAATGGAAGCATCTAACAGAGTACCCCATTCCCCATCCCTCCTGTGTTTACAACCTCCAGCAGTGTTTGGTGCATGAAAGGCCCAAATTAACCCAAATCACCAAGCAGGGGCCAGAAGGAATTTTCTTCCCCTTGCAGAGCTCCCAGGCAGCAAGAAAAACACCTGGCTCTGTTCCAGTTACTGTTCTTGGACAGGTCTCCAGGCTCACTTTTCCTACTCCTTTCATGTACACACAGTAGCCAGAATTTGTCACCTTGCAGGCATGTAAAAGTTACCCATTCCCAAGACACCTTCCTATGAATGTTATTTATTTATTCTTCTGCAGTCAAATAGATCTATAGAATATGGTCAAAAGCAGTGGGTTCTTCAGAGATTTCTTTGAAAAATAAAATGAAAAAAAGAAAGAAAGCCATAAGTTATGGTTATTAAAATAAGCTGTAGTACTGCCTTGCAGACAATCTCTGCCTTTGTTATTTCAGGCACTTAGCCAACCGAGAAGCAAAGCAATGAGCAAAACTGCAGAGTGCAAAGTCTAATTTGAAGAATAATTATTATCATTACATTGCAAGACCACATTTTCTCACTGGGACCTGCGTGAGGAGTTTCAGTCTCCAATTAAGATTTGGCAGCAGGCTTGGAAGGTACTGATCTATCTGTAAGACTTTTGCAAAGGTTACCAATTGCAAAAGTGACAGAGAAGTAGGAGGAAGATCTCTGGGTTTCAAATAGTGTGTGGAGGACACAGAGGACCGCCCTGTCTCCAAGGAGAACAGCATGAAAAATTAGAGCTGTCACTGGAGCAAGGCAGGAGTGGAGGGTGTTTACAGAGACCACAACAGTCCATATCCCGCCTGCAGGCAAGTCTGGAAAAATTCCTACTATGAATGTAAACCTGCAGCCTTATCCTTCTCTCTGTTCTTCTGTTTGTAAAGGAGAAAGTCTTCAAAATCAGTTACACACCAGTTCTGCAAGGGTTGCTGGGTCCAGACCTTGCAAGTAGGTACGTGCCACCACTCTCTTTCCTGGGCAACATCACAGTCAGAGCACAATCCCCAGGCTGATACCTCAAAGGAACACGGAGCACTTAGACAGCTCCTCTCGGGCTGGGGTATATCTAGGCATGTCAGAAGACATCTTCAAAGGCCTGCGCACTTAGCAGTGTAGAGAGCTGATAGGAGGTATTAAGTATAGAGTGATGCATGAATCACCCCTCCCATTCCTTTGAGGAGTAGTTAGGGGCTTGAGACCTTTCTAATACTTGAAGCACTATGTTCTAGGCAGTAGAAGTTGATTGTACGGTACATTAGGAAATTCTGTCTCTTATAGGCATTCTCTGTGTTTAAAAATAAAGCCCTAACCTTTGGAGACATTTCTGTGAATCTGACATTTGCAGCCAGCTGGTTTGCAGAGTGCACTGAGCCCCCTTGTCCACACCACAGGATTCATTTTATAGGCATTTACCACCCTCAAGATAGCAATACCACCCTTGTGCACAGACAGATCCTGACATTTTAAAGACTGACAAAAGTAACACCCAACAAAAACAAAAGGGCAACCACACAATTCAGTGCAGTGTAATTCTGTACTGAGAAAGCAAGGAACTCAACTGTATCAACAGCTGATAGGAAAATAAGATGTTGATTACAAATATCTGAAGTTACCAGGAGCCACAGTAAAATCACAATAATGGTAATGATCTTTTCCAACCCTAACCCTATGATTCTATGATGGTGAGGATGTTGATATTAGTAGTAGCAGTAGTAAACTATATCTTTCAATTTACAGGATCCACAAAAAGAATGCAGCACATTTAAAACTGATCAGGAAGGATACATGTTTTAAATAAAAGTACTTCAGCAAGCATCATCAGATCTGCCATACCACACCCCACTCCAACACATGGAAAATAAGTGACTGCTGAGTGGGTTTCTTTGGGAAGGCTTGAGCTTTATGGAAGTGTACATGAGCTTTGACATATCCTTGACACATGTCTACACATCCTCAAAGCACCTGGGCAGGGGCAAACATATGGCTCTGAAATCTCCCTGTGACCTCATTATCCAAGGGTCACTGACTGGGGGGGCTCTAGCAGCTCTCATCTACCTAGGGAGGTTTTAACCCATGGCTGTTCATGTGGTCTGAAATGCTAAGGGATTCCTCTCAGGCTTTTAACAGAAAGCAGTCAAAGATAACAGCCTTGGATTTTTGCTTGTTCTGAATGAAGTGGTATCAGTGGGTGAAGGCAAAAAATTTGCAATATAGCTGTTGCACCACAAACAGTGGGAACACAAAACCTGCTGCACCACTGCCCTAGCAGTAAGCCTCCTGCATTACATTCCTTATGGCCACTTAATCTTTGGCCTTAAATGTCTCAAAACCATCTGTTATCAGTGACTTAGAGAGGATAGAGTTGCATGCTGATAAGAAACTACAAAATGCAGCAACTCCTGGGAAAACAGTGTGTTTGGTGAGGCCTGCCCCCTTCTGAACTCAAAGAGGTAATGGCTCACCTTGGGGAGCAGACAGCCCATTAGCAGTGGGCAGTGAGGGAGGAGACCAACCCTCCCATGACCAACACTTCTGCTGAGAGCTGCTGGCATAGCTCACGGAGATGGGGACAGAAATAGCTGAGTCCAACTGCAGTAAAAGCTGCAAGACACTGAGACTTGTGTTAGTGCATCGGTACTGAGCAGTGACCAGACCAGCACAGCAGGCCAGCCCACAGCCACCAAGGTGACGCCTGGCAGTCACCAGCAACCTGCTGTAATGGAGAAACTTGTAGAAAGGCTGGATGAAGCAAAAACCAAGCCAAAGCCAGGAGCTGCAGTAAACCACGCACTCTTGTTTCCCTTGAGTGGTAAAGGCAAGTTCTCACCTTCTTGTAAGCAGCAAAGCAGCCCGCTGGCCAGTTCTCACTTTCAGCATCCCATGTTCCATCTTCCGTCTTCCGTACTGTGCTATAATATTTGATTACTTGTACAATAGCAGGAATATATAAAAATCCAGAGACAAAACACTGCAGTTGCCCTCTTTATGGGTTTATATAGTCCATTAATTTCAGTATTTTCAGCTTCAGAAAATGTCTCCTCTTTTCAAACACTTCTGGTACTCATGGCAAAGAAATACTCCAGACCATGTAAAGACTTGATCGCTGGCAGGTGGGGTACCACATCAGCTGGCAGGAAAGTCCTCCCCCAAAATATGGTTCAGCATTGGGTCTGAGAAGTGAGAAGGTATAGTAAGAATGGCTTACATGAAGTAAAAATGGGGCTGGAAAAAGGGATTTATTCATGAAATAAAAGTCCGTAAGTGCTATTAGCAGTAAATCTCTACCTCTACAGGCTACCGCAGGCTAGGAGATTATGCTGGAGGGAATTTGATGCATATTTTTTCTCTTGCAATTTTTCCTGGACATTTGCCATGGCAATTGTTTCAAACCAGATAGATACTGCACTACATGAGGTTTGACCCCTCAAAAACTGCCCTTTGGCTTTTGCAGGTTCCTGGAGAAGCAGAACAAACAAGGTTGCATTAACTCAACATGCAAACACTCACCCATGTAATTTCTCTTGCTGAGAAACCCTGAAGAGCTGTTTTACAAACCAGGTGATTTATTTAGAAACAGTGAAGATAAATACACAGCACCATGCCAGGGCCGGCCCAAGGAAAGAGACAGAAACAGAGGATGAGCAGGATCTCACAGGCAATAACCCAGCAAAAGCTATGCTCTGCCTGTGGCCAGTTTTATTTTTTCTCTTGACATACATCAACAACTGTTACCAGAGTCATGATATTTACAATATTTACAAGCACAACACTGACATATTGCAATGTGCTTCATGGATTCCCCTAAAAGGTGTCTCCCATCATGGCAGGGGACCAGCACAGGACCTGAGGGTGATAACTTGACAACTGCTTTAAACAAAAGACAAAAAGCAAAGAAAGAAAAACACTAAACCTATCAGGGTGTCTTACTATAGTCTGTTTCTGTGCTTCTGGAATAAGGACAAGTATAATGCTGAAGAGAATGGAAAATAGCACTGCTACCATATCTTCAGCTGAGAGTGGCATCAGCCTAAGCAGGAGGACATAGTTAAGATCTTCTAGAAAATTGCCCAAATTACTGTATGTCTGGCATTCCCTACAGATAAATTCCTTTCTGAAGTTACAAAGAGTTTTGTTATTAACCTCAGCTGGACCACAGTTTCACCTAATATTTTGATTATGAATCTCTCCTTTATTGCTCTCTTCTGAATATAACATTACTTTATCTTGGCTTCTGGGCCCCACAAAATCCCACTATAATTTATCTTACTTCTACGGTAACTCTGGCTCAAAGGATGCTGTCATAATGACCATGAATATAATTGCCTCACCATGCTGCAAGCTGTAGTAAATCATCAGCCACCATAGAAAAGATCAAAGTAGGCTAATTAAACTGTATCTTTAGCTGTCTGCCGCAGACATTTCAAACTGCTTTGCCTCCCAGCTGGAGATCAGTGTTTCACAAGAGCTAAAGCAACTCCGAACAAAGACCAAGAAAAACATATACTTGTACTTAAACAGCTGTTTATTCTGACAAACTGTAATAAAACACTGAAAAGACAACTGGTAGATTATGAATAATACAGTCAAAAGCATCTAAAAGAATCATCAGACTAGAGAGAAACAGGCAAGAATGTACATAATATATTGAATGGTCTCTTGACTTCAGTCTTGCAGAAATAGCACACCATAATTTCCTTAATTAGACAAGTATAAAAAGTAGAAGCGCTCGGCAAAGCTCTCTGGGTTATTCACAAATACTACTCGTTTTCCAGTGAAGGAATGGCACTCTTTGCTGAGGGCATTTAACTTTAGAGCAACTGGAACAGTATTAAGAAGCTGAATCTTCATACTCTCCACCTGGTATTAAGAGTCAGATTAACTTGAAGGAAACTATCCCTTCCTCCCAAAGACTTCCTGAAACAGCAAAAGTTGGCAGTATGAGGCATAAATTAAGAACAGGTAAATTCGTATTTTTAACCAGTTCATGAAGAGACTTGGGTTTAAAAAGCGAGTTGAGCCACATCATAAAATTTAATCCATGTAAATGCAAAACATCTGATGCTTCTGAGGAGTTAAGATTAGGCACTAAGATGCATTCTGGGCTTTCCTGTATTGGCCATCACAAATGGCAGTGGGTTGGCCCTGGCCTGTTTCCTACGAAGTATTTAAGTTTTTGACTGGTAGCAGTGACCAATGCCCTGATTGACTCTCACCAGACTTCAATATAAACCTGTGAGGATTTAAGAACCTTTGCTGTTCTGCATTACTTCACAGAGATATGAAGGCAATTCACCATTTTAGTATTGTAGAAAGAATCACTGCTGAAGTGTGATAGGAATAATCTCTTCCACAGGTTTCTCTTCAGCCACAGAAAAGGGCTGTTCTGCTTGCCCCATTATTAAAAGTGTAAGACAATCCCCTGTTATGAATGATGACCTGAAAATTGAGCTAGGGAAAAAAGGGAAAGATTCATACTTCTGAGCTCATAAAGAATTACATACTTCAGTGAAGAATGAAAGATTTTGTTCACAAAAGCAACCTCGATGCAGCTGAGGCTCCTCGTCCTACGAATTTACTTTAATATCTCGTATTCCTACATGCACAACAGCCATTATTACTCACAGTGACCCTCTTCCTCCTCTCTTCACATTCAGGGAGGAAAAGTCTTATGGGACTCTGACCTTGCAGGGAATGGTGAGGAAAGAGAGAGTCCAGCAGGGGAACTCAGCTCACAATAAAAGGAAAACTACACATTTCAGCTACAAAATCTGACAAGACCAAAAAGCAGCATTGCTAAATCAATGCATTTCTGGGTTTAGCAATAACTAAAAAATGGAAAATACTTTCTTTGTTTTCCTTTCCAGAAAGTGGAATTTATGAAAAAAAGTTGTTTTCTAGAGAACATGGTAAAAAATTGTGTCAAGAAGTATATTAATTTTAATAAAGAGCTTGTCAACAAGACGTTTTCTAAGCTGCACATATAAATATTTAGCTGCAAAAAATTCACCATAAACCTCATCTTCTCCCCAAGGTATAATTTTTTTATTCTAAAAAACATACAAAAAAGATTCTTCTGTTTAATTTCATGAGACATCAGCAAAACTGACTCTTGGCAAGTGGCTATATTTTTATTTTAATATGCCACCAAAAGATTTCTTTTTGTATTGGAAGTCAGTAGGATCCAAAATATGCCAAGGGCTTTGGTTGCATTGCACCGCTGTTTCCACAATAGGCAGAATCAGAAAACAGGGAATAGTTGCTGTCACCAGCTGATCTCAGCCCTCTTTAAATCCTTCCAGAGCTTCACCATTGTCACTTAGAGTCATGCACTTGTATAGACAAGTACAACATCTGCACATAAGGTAGGGTGAAAGGTAGGTACATTGCACGCAGACAGCATTTGTAGGAGAACTTTGGTTCCCAACATAGAATCATAGAATAGTTAGGGTTGGAAAGGACCTTAAGATCATCTAGTTCCAACCCCCTGCCATGGTCAGGGACAACATGGCACTCTTTAATAGGAGAAATAAAAGCAGAAAAAAGGAAAAGATCCCCTTGTATCCTCAGCTATTTCCCACTGCAGTAGGAAAATTGACATCTAGAAGCAAGTAATAGTTTGGGATGTTTTTTTTCCTTATGGTTTTTTGATTAAGCCCACGCTAGCACCTCAGTATAGCTCAGTCTAAATACTATTATACTGCTATTAGAAAAGCGAGCTTTTTACTAAAATGAAAAGTATTGCTCTGTCCAAACAAGAGCATTGTTTCCCAGTAAGGTTATTTATTTCACTCTTTTTATTAGCATTTTACTACATATGTTTACTTTGAAATGGAAATGCTGCCTAAAAAAAGCAAGTTCAAAACACTGTTAGGATCTTGTTGCCATTTTGCATGACCATTTCCTCTTGACTCTCCCCACCTTTGACAGAGATTCTTCACTATATTTAACCCACACTGTTGGCTTCAGTACCTGGGGTAGGGATTGCTTTGGCCAAAATACAGGCACCCCTAAGACATCTGCATCCCAGTAAGTCTCAACCCAGCAGAAAAGTGTGAAGTACCTTAGGCTATTCACAACCCAGAAGCACCTATTTCTGCTACTGACTTAAAAAGTAATCTAAGAAACTAGCTCAGGTGGCTTCCTCCAACACGCCAATGTTTCAAGGTAGGTGAGTTAAATACCACCCCTTCAACCTGCCCTTTCTGCAGAATCCACTCTTCAGCAGCAACAAGAGTTGCCCAGCTACACTGCAGCACCTTTGAGCGGTGGCTGGCACGTACAGTCTTCATGGCCTGGGTTGTTTGGGATTTACTTCCACTCCAATCAAATAAACCTCTTAAGTTCTGCTGCAGTTATTCCAGTTTTGGCCGTGAAACAAGAGTGTCCCTTAAGTGGCTGTTTGCTCTTTACACAGTCTCAGTAGTAAGAGCTGTGCTTATTAACTATTTGGAGGAAATACTCAAGGCTGAGATACTCTAGGCTGAGAACAATATTCAAGGCTGTCAGGTAGGAAGAACCTTCCCAGTTATCACTTCAACAAAAAGTGATTCCTTTGTAACTAAAACAACATCTAAATGCTTTTCCAAGCAGGGTATCCTCTGAAAGTATCCTAGGAATAAAAGAAGAAAAAAAGGAAGTATCTGCATTTTAGCATGGCCTGTCCATCCTTTCCCATCTTTTCGTCCTCATGTCTCAGTCTATAAATCTTTAGGGTGACACATACAGTGCAGTTGGACCTAGGAGGGTGAGGAGAAGAGGAAGCGGCATCTAGAGATGAGTAAAAATGGAGCAGCAATGTCTGGGGCCATAGAGAGTATCAGAACACAAGAAATGCCCTTCTGGGCCCAATGCTTTCTTTGCAGCAGCAGTAATAGAGGATGGTGCCAGCAAAAGCCCTGGTCACTTTCTGCAGGCCACTGCCCTTGTACCTTACCAGTGTCCAGGGTTACTAGATTAGGCAGGGTGGGAGATCCAACCCTGTCTATTCCATGCAACATCCATTTTGTCCATTAGTGCATCTAAGCCTTTTTTGTGCTTGCAGACACTACGTGCCCTCCAACACCAGCAAGTTCTAGAGGTTCATTACCAGCTGTTAAAAGTTGTTTCCTTGTGTCTGTTCCAAGTGGTAGATCAGATTCATCAGACACCAGAAATATTTCTTCCCATTGACTTGAAAAGGCAATTTAAGTGCAGCATTCAGATGACTAAGGAAGGTAAGTCAGCTTATGACTGCATATGATAACATTTTTAATTGTTTCTCTTTGATCACTCACTACAAGTAAAAAGCAAAAATATCCTACACGTGTATGTATAGACCCATTTAGGGAAACAGGGATGCACAGAGCTGAGCTGATGCTACATTTAGCTGGCTCTGGCAGAGTGATTCTTCTTTCCCAGCCTGGCTGCAGCTCCTGCCGGTTCTCTGCCATGGTCCTTCCCTAGTACTGCTCCAACCACAGGAGTGCAGCCAGCTGGCTGATCAACCATAAAGCTGTCTGGGGCCCCAGAGTGAGCTGTCTGCCCTGAGAGCAGCGGGAGCTCACATCAGAGTGAGGAGAGGGGAGCAGAGCTGCACCTCCCATCAGCATCTTGCTCTTGAGTCAATTCACGGTGGGACAACATTAACTCTAGGACACTCTCAGGAGGCAGTCGGTCACTCCTGCTGTAGAAGGTGAAGCTCCCAAAGTATCCAAAGCAACACACATGGATTTCTAGAGAACCTGTAGTGTCCACAAGCACATAAACTACAAGAGGAGTAAGAGCTGGCATAGGAAATGAAATAAACAGGCTGCAGAAGAATATTCCAGAAGACAGGAAGATTAACAAATGAAGTACAAAAATGAAGCAGTTAGACCACCATTCTTACACACAGTTTTGCTTCATCTAATTTGTTGGCTTCCTTTTATCCAAATAGATGATAGAGAGAGAAGTTTGGAAGAGGACCAGGAGGTTCCTTTGGACTGCCAGGAAATGAGCCATCCAGATCCAATCTTCACTGTCACAAATATTTCTCTCATGGTCAGATTTACCTCAAAGTATCCAGCTGTCAATTGCAGTAAGTTTAATAAGCTACTTTCACTGCCCAGAGCCTTGTGTTAGACTTTGCTTAACCTGCTGATACTTTAACTGCTCTTAACTAGTCTTAACTGCTGAATTTTACTCTTTTAAGATACATAAGAGAAGAAAAAAAGGTAGTGTTACAGAGGAAAGAAGTTACCCTTACTATGACTGTCACATGCCTTTGGAAAGCTGATGCGTACAAAGCAAAGGTGTTTCCCTGAGGCAGTAGAAACAAGGTATAGTCACGTCCACATGATAGAATCACAGAATAGTTAGGGTTGGAAAGGACCTCAAGATCATCTAATTTCAACCCCCCTGCTATAGGCAGGGACACCTCACACTTAACCACTAAGCCATGTCACCCAAGGGTATGTCCAACCCCACCTTGAACACCTCCAGTGATGGAGCATTCACAACTTCCCTGGGCAACCCGTTCCAGGGCCTCACCGCTCACACAGTAAAGAACTTCTTCCTTATATCCAATCTAAACTTCCTCTGTTTAAGTTTGAACCTGTTACCCCTTGTCCTCACACTACAGTCCCTAATGAACAGTCCATCCTCAGCATCCCTGTAGGCCCCCTTCAGATACTGGAAGGCTGCTAGGAGGTCTCCATGCAGCTTTCTCTTCTCCAGGCTCAACAGCCACAACTTTCTCATCTTATATTTGCATGGGAGGTGCTCCAGCCCCCTCATCATCCTCGTGGCCCTCCTCTGTACTTGTTCCAACAGTTCCATGTCCTTTTTATGTTGAGGAAACCAGAACTGCAAACAATAGTCCAAGTGAGGTCTCACGAGAGCAGATTAGAGGGGCAGGATCACCTCCCTTCATCGGCTGGTCACGTTCTTTTTGATGCAGCCCAGGACACGGTTGGCTTTCTAGGCTGCAAGCACACACTGAAGCCAGCTCCTGTTCATTTTCTCATGGACCAACACCCCCAGATCCTTCTGCTCAGGGTTGCTCCAAATCTGTTCTCCACCCAGCCTGTAGTTGTGCCTGGCATTGCTCTGCCCCAGGTGTAGGACCTTGCACTTGTCATAGAACAGTTGTGGTTGGAAAGGACCTTAAGATCATCTAGTTCCAACCCCTCTGCCATGGGCAGGGGCACCTCACACTAAACCATGTCACCCAAGGCTCTGTCTAACCTGGTCTTGAACACCGCCAGCAATGGAGCATTCACAACCTCCTTGAGCAACCCATTCCAGTGCCTCACCACCCTTACAATAAAGAATTTCTTCCTTATCTCTAACCTGAACTTCTGCTGCTTAAGTTTGAACCCATCCTGCCTTTGTTCTTAACATAAGTTTTTAGAACCCACAGCTTAGTTCCTACCTGCCTCTGTACTGAGTCACTGTCATATTTACAGGCTTTCTCTGTTGCTGCACACAGTTGTCCCAGGGCATGTGACAACTTCCTTTCAATTTTATTACCCTTCTGACTCAGTAAACCTTCACTCCTCTTTTCCCCTGTGACATGTTTCCTCAAAAGAAGTTTCATGGAGACTATTCTAAATCACACCAATTCCTGATCTAGATCTTGCCCATTTCCTATACATCCATTTTTAAACATGTGACTCATTTGTCCTACACATTTTTCCTATTTATGTTTCTACCAGAGCTTACACAATACATATTACACATCTTTCTTCCACCAACATCAGGAGCATCTACAAAAATCAGATGCAACCGTAAGAGTCTCTGTGTCCAGAAGACCTTTTGCATGTGATGCTTTAATCCAATCTGATCTTTCCCATCTCCTACCCAAGTGTCAATTCACTTTCCAGAACTTTATAAGATGTTGCTAGCACTAACCCCAAGGACTGCGAGAGTGACTGTGGTGGTTTAACCTGGACTGGCTGCAGGTGCCCTTCCAGGCACTCTCATACTCCCCTTCTTCAGCAGAGCAGTAGGAGATCTTAAGAATAAAAATCTCATAGCTTGAAATAAGGACAGGGAGATCACTTACAAATTGCTATCGCAGGAAAAACGGTCTCAATCTGGGCAAAAATAATTCATTAACAATGAAAAAATATAATAGAATAGTGAAAAACAAGAGCAAAACTAAAAACGCCTTTCCCCTCTATCCCCTTTTTCCTGGCTTAACAGTTCTTCATTCCCAACTATTTGTTTCTTCCTAAAAAGGGTTCTGCAATCAGTCCTGGAAAGCACTTCACTACATTTCAGTTCATGTTTTTTTTTGCATTTCAAATCCATAAATCTCATGTATTTCACTTCAAGACAGTTTTTGACACTTTCACTCATGCTCGATAGTACTTTCTCTCAGCTACATTAACAGGCCTGCTTGAGTAAGCTCTTTGTGAATGGTAAGAAGAGTGAGAGGAGACCTTCTGGCTGTTAAACTTCAAGTCAAAGAAAGGCAGTAAATACAGATTTGAATTGCCTTACTCTTCTCCCAACCTCATATAAATTAAACTCCAGCAGGAAAAAAAAAGCAGATTCCTACAGTTTGAAGAGGAGATTCCCTATAACCTCTTAATGGACTACATCCTGAGATCTGTCAGTAGCATCACACACACATCCCCATTATCCGCCACAAAAGATCAAGTGGAGAACAGGGGAGAGAATTGATTTCCCGTCCACAGAGTGGCAGCTCCAGCGTAAGTCAATGTTATCTGGAGCACTAAAATGGAGCAGGACACTTTAGGATAAAGGCTTAATGCTTTATCTGCTCACATAAATACTTCCAGATAAAAGAAATTGTTTTTAAATAACATTCCAGCTGTGGCATCAACTGACAGAAGTTAAGGAGTGCCCGAGATAAAGCCACATCCTTTACCCCCTGAAGAAAAATAAAGAAAAAAAAAAGGAAAAAAGGAAAGAGAGAAGGGCCCTGTTCCTGTTCAAGTTAAGACCAGAGCATCGGCTTCTTCTGTGAGTTATTTATCACTCTGTAAGCCTTGTGCACAGATCCCCATCAACATGTGAAGGCAGAAGGCAGATTCACTGAGACTATCACATTATAACACTGCAACATTTTGCTGAACGTCAACTATTTCTTTAAAGGCATTGACTCAGTTACCAGTTCTGCTGGGTGCAGACTTTGTAAAACCATGCTCACCACCTCTGGGTTTTGACTAGAGAACATGCACTGCTTCCTTAGGTTTGCCCCTTCTATTGCCTCTCTGGTAGCCTGTATGCATTTCTCTCCCCTCTGCCCATTTCACCTCCCTGTGGGTCCAGCTCCTGAGGGCAAAATTCCCAGTTTGCTTTACTTGGGCATTTTTTTCCTCTTAAAAAGAAGGAACAGGCCCACAGTTCTTATCCCTGCATCATCTGGAAAATGTTAAATTGTCATTAGCTGAATTTGCACAAGGGAAGATTTTATTTAGCTAAAATGAGAAAAAAGAAGAACACATCAATTTGCTCCCAAAACCGCAGATATTGGCTGAAACTTGTGACATTCTGCCAGCCTTGACCTCATAGAACAAGAAAGGAAAACTCAAAACATGTACCAGGTAGGAGTAACTTTAAAAACATGAGGGCAGAGAGGAATCTGCTTATTCAAAGGTGCTTTTATGAATAAATATTATGGAAGCAGACAGTCTGAGTTATGATGCATTACTTTGTATAGTGTAGTACATGCATACCAAAATAATTCATTACAAATAGGGATCTAACTTAGATACAATTGTCTTTTCTGCAGTTCCCATAGATTGTCCCTGACAGCTTTCCAGCCAAAGACTGATTCAGAAGAACATGGATAACTTTTAGCAGGTGTCTGGTCTTGTTGAAACATATATGACTAAATTGCTTTAATGAACTGGAACTTCAGTAGCTCTATGAAATAAATGGGGAACACTCATAACCAACAAGCACTACAGCAAGTAAACCCTGAGACTACCAAGGCAATGTCAGACTTCTCTTATTCTTGAAAGGTAACATTAAAGGCATAAACTTTATCACTGCAGGATAAATGCTGCATTTGCAAGACTACATCCTGATCTTGTCAAAGTCAACATGAAAAATGGGCACAGAAAAAAATTAAAACAGAAAGACAGACTTGATACTCATTGTGACTGTATAATATCTCAGCGCAGTTCTTGGTGACTCAAAGTTACCGCTATTTCACAACATTAACAAAGGTTCCACTCAAATATTTTTTAAATAAAAACATTCATGGGTTTTTCCTTTTATCAATGGGAAGAAATTAGGCCAAATCACAAAGATAACATTCCTTTTAAATGCATTTTCTTTTTCTTTCCTGGAATGAAAAAACAACAAGCCCTTGTACAAAAGATGTATTATGGACAGTCCAGCTTTTTACGGTGCCTAGCACCCTAAGTCCTCAAACTTCTTGGGTCAGAAGATGTGCCTGACATATAAATTTTAAAAACTAGCATAAATAATATCAACACACTTGACTGTTCAGGCATCAGCTGACTACAATGTAATGGCTGTCAGTATAGACCAAAATAAGTAAACTCAGGTTCAGAAAAGGATTGGATAAATTTATAGAAAACAGGTCTGTAAAACGATTCTAAAAAGACTAGCAAGGATACTAAAAGGACTAGACTTATAGTGTCCCAGTAAACGGTCTTCTCTGCCACTGCTGGAGATTAAACACTAGACTAGAATGACCATTTGTCTAGAAATTATGGTGTTTCTTAAGTTATCATTTACAACTATTTATGGTCAGTTAAGCCTAGCTAAACTATTCCATGCAGGCAAAACCTCTGTCTTCAAAAGCCTGTGCATGCCCTGGTACGGAAAGGCAGCAGCATGCCCACACCACACACTAGGATGTCTAAAGTTTCAATCCATGTTTTGTAAACACCTCAATATGTGGAGCCCTGCTGAATCTCCAGTGCTGATGCAGACCCTTTAAAAGTTTCACATATATACACAGCTTTCTGGCATAAATATACCTGCTTTGCTACATCATCTTTCAGAGACCTACCAGGACCAGATTCCCAGGTGTTGACACACACAGTTTAGCATATCGTGGGAGAATGAGGCTAAAAATCTGACCCTCTGTGCAGGTTGCAATTCAAGAGCAAGACATCAGATATCTGAATACAGATACCTACCTGTGAGCAAGCAATCCTATTATAGTCACTAGAGATCCAGCGATTAAGTCAGTTGCCTAAACATTCAGTTTTACTGCCATCAAAGGTGACTGTATCTGGGCCTTTGTGTGCTTGAAGAGTTAACACAAAACTTGCAAGAGACTTACACCCACTCAGAGCAACAGATGGAAGCCAAAGGCAGGATGCCTGAGGGCATCTCAAACAATATTTAATACCTAAAACAACTGAGTGACACCTCCGGTCAATTTAAATACCAGCTTACCTTACCATGAAGGAGACAGCTACTGTCTCTATTGCTGAATGATGCCATGAAATTTAATGACAGAGTTGAGTCAGCTGGTGATTCAGTTGCCTAAGCAAGTAAGTGTGGTGACATTTGAGCTGTCCTAGGATGTCTGAAACATCCATAGATGGCTAATAAACAGATCTGAATCTATCCAAAGTACCATTCATACACCGAGGGTATCCTGGACATCCCAGGTATGCTAAAACCCTATGAAGAAGCAATTGACTCCTGCCCTAAGTCTCCTATGACAGGAGGAGTCATACAAACACACACCAAAGTCTATATACTTTCATGTTGAGTAGAAACCTGCCCAGAAGGTCCTTCTTTGGGGTGAATGTCGAAATAAACACTGTTACTGTGACAGCCTTTGATAATGAGTTCATTACCTGTGTCTTCACTACATATTTTAAACATGCTGATTACAGACAGTAAAGCACTACCTCTATCTCACAAAGGCACATTTTTACACTGGCAGCATCGAATGGTTAATGAGATGGCACTGAAAGTGTTTTCTCCTTTGGGAAGGAGATAACACCTACACAGGAATATATTTTCCATGCACATAGTATAGTGGTTGTGTATTTATTGACAGTGTTTAATCAGTCTGTTAGATTCCACTGAGTTAGCATACTGTGTCTTTATCTTTAGCCTATGCTGCCACTATGGCAGTAAGGTATCACTACACAGCAGTTCCTATTTCAAGTTAAATACTGTTTAATTATGGCCAAATATCTCAGGATAATTTCAGTAGGAGATTTAGTGCTGAATTCTACCATAGGAGATCAAGCTTAAATCCACAATATATAATCCAATGGACAGCCTTTATTATATGAAGTATCATTCAGGGTGTGATTAGTTAGCCAAAGATTGTCACTCTTGTCCTTTTCTGTTGACTCCATTGACTGTGGCTGCATATCTGAAGGCTCAGACATCCTGAATTTCTTTTGCACTTTTCTGCATCCTGATTAGCTGGAGCAGCCGTTAAGCTGTTTCTCTACAGAGAAGCAACTTTGCATACCACAGCAGTAGGTCTTGTTTAATGTCCATTTTCAGCTGTAGAAATATTGCCTATGGAAAACAAGAGAGTTTTCTGTCAAAGAGGATGGACATTGCTCACTATGTTCCAGCACCTTTAAAATAAATAACAATTCCTGATGGTCTCTGTGTCTCCTCCTTCATGACATTGTTCCATGGGAAGAGAAACAGAGGGAAGATTGATCTTGCAAGGCTCCAAATGCAAGAGTGTTTGTAGAAAAGGAGCAGTTGCTTATTATGACTTTCCTGATCTGTCAGAGAAGAGCACATGGTCAGAACAAGAGAAGTCTAGCCAGGCAATAAATATGGAGTGAAAAAATACATTAACACAGTCACTTACCACACACAATGTCACATAAATCATGCAGAATACTGTTCTCTCTGGCTGAACTGTAACTGAGTTTAGCTTTTCAGTCATTAAGACTGTTTGCATGTCTAAGAGCATGTTAAGAGCTGCAGTGTGAGGTTGACCTCTTTTCTATACAGATCTCTGCTGAGGGCAGCAACACCCATATTTTTACCCAGTGCGGAACAGAGGGTTGCAGACAAGACATACGTAAATGCTGAGTTCTCATTTGCACATCGTACCCTTTTTTGCAGATTGGCTTCTTTCTATACAATAATTTCCTTCAGTTGAAAATAAGGATTTATTTTTTCTGTATATGGAAACTCAGAATCAAGACTCAGCAAACACTGCTTCTTTCTGACCTTAGAAGGAAGTAAGAGCCAGTGAGGTTAAGAAAGCAAGAAAGGTTCTCTTGCTGTTTCTTGGTAGTGACTGCAGCCACCAAGAAACATTGTGTACACTCAAACATCTTCTCTGTGGCTTCATGGCATTATTCCCTGACTTGCATTCTGATTATGGTTCCAGCCAAGGTCTTTATTTCAGCCACAATTACAATTTTCTGCTTTGAATTCTCATTCCTGTTTCAAAAAAAGAAATACATGAGTCAGTGCTCGTGTTCATTCTTTCTTAGAGAAAAAACAATTGAAATTTCTTTTTTTCTTACCTTTTTACTACAGCTATATACCTTCCCTGTAGAACATACCTCTCTGGCTCATCGACAGACACTTCTCCTCTCATGGAGGAAAGCACTGTTACGAACTAAAATCTGATATCTCTTCCAATTAGTGTCAATGAGCCATGAGATCACTCTCAAAAGTGTATCAGTGATATACGTGAACATTACAAATGAAAAGTAATACCCAAGAGCTTCTGCTTGTTCTAAGAATATTAATCTTCCCTCCACTGTGATGAAATCCTAAACCTCCAACACCTTCTGCCATTTTTTTTTGCTTCTGACTTCTCAAAGGGGAAATTTGTTCATGTTTGGAGAAAGACACCTAAAATTAAATAAGTTCCTTAGTATATTCAGTGCAAGTATAAAAGCCAAAGAGATGTAATAGAAATATGAGTAAGATAAGATTGGCTTTGATCTACTGACCTTTTTCCCTAGGTGAAGGGAAGTTGAGAGGAAAAGGAACTATGGCAACTCATTTTGGCTTGCACCCTGCTGTGTATTCTGGAATCCTAGATTTACATATAACCTGAATTTCAGGAGTCCTACAGAATTGTGTTGTTAACAATGCAAAAAGATAAACTCCGAATAAAATGTGTAAGCTACTGTTTCCCATCAAGAATTATGCAGCCTCTGCTTTCCACTGTTCTGCATCTCCAACCTGCACAGATGCAATTTCTATTTGCAATCCCAAAGCATAATCCTGTTCATTTTACACATAAATTATGCTGTAGTGAATTATTATTACACAAATGAATGAGTCTTCCAGGAATATGTCATAAAAAAAATCATAGTAACTTTATTATGGTAGTTGCATAATACCATGCTATTTACTGATAGACCATAATCCTCATTCTGACTCATTATGGTCTATCATATCAATAGAGTTTTAAGACATTGGGAACAGAGACCACAGCGGTTTCCCTGGAGCCAGTCTGTAGTGCTGCAAAATACAACTGTTACACAGAGACAGCTTCAGGCCAGATATTTGCAATTGCCGAAAATTATTTTGGGAGGAAAACACTGAAAAAATACAGTAAGCACCCATGTGAAAGAGTGACTGTTGAATTTTTGCATAAACCCATCACTACATTAGTTTTCCTCATGGAATAATTGAATTTCAGGCTCAAAATCCATATGATATATTATGGTGTGTTTTTTTTTTTTTTTGCATAAATATCAAAACAAAACAAAAAAAAACCACTTATATGCTGTTTCCCTTGAAAGTTAAAAATTTGGGTGCCAATTTTGATATTTGGCAGGGTTTCATGGAACAGCTTTATAAAGTGTTTCAAGTGCTCGATTATACCGAAATACAAGGATAGCTTTAAATTTGTAAGGCAAAACTACCCTAGTATGCAATCACTGATTAAATCTGATGACAGCACACTCTACCCTGATGTCTGGGTGAGTAAATCAGAATAGAAGATTCACATATTTTTCTCAAAGAAGTCATGACAACAGTATCCCATTGCCACAATACAACAAAGAGTAGCCTATAACCTTTTAACTGTGCACAGAGGTACATGTGTGTTAATATATGCAGTCCTGAAGACACTAAGGCTGTAAATTCACATTGAACATTGATTCATTGGTAAGAGAGCACACGGAATTTAAGATTTCTTTCTGCCTAGGAAAGTCAATGTTATTATACTTCTACTTCCCATTAACGAAATGTCATGTACCACTCCATCCTTGCACTTCAATGTTCACGCTATCTTGTAATGATTTGTCCATATACCTGGTGACTACAGTCCTTGTGATTGTGGCCAGAGCATGTCTTGTGGTGAGCCATCCTGGCTAAGCTTTGTTTTGCAAAGAAATTTTTTTCCTTGTTTTACAGCCTTATATCATTCTTCATTTTATAAGCAGGACGAAGATGAGATTAACAGCTCAGGAAGCTCCCTAAATGAGAGGTGTTTGCAAATAAATCAATCACTCTGGAACTCAGAGTTTTGATTTACTGATACATGTGCACACACATATGCTCACAGTTCCTCCTTCCATTTAAGGCTTTCTTTGTTCTCCATCATTTCTCAGTGGATTCAGTATATCCATTTGGTTCCTACCCAGACTCTCCCCTCGCTAAGTCAGTGGAAGTTATTTTGGTTTGACCTTTGGGAACCTCACAAAAAGTGATTCCTTCCTTTTTTTTACTAGTAGGCGGAGGGGCTGGGGGGTGTTTGCGTATCACTGTTCACAACCAAAGACAAGAGCAAATGGTAATCAAATAGAAATCAAAGAAAGGCAATATCCACCATTAAAAAAACGCAGAGTTTACTGTCATTACAAACCAAAGCCTGTCAGTATGCTCATACTCAGTGTGTTAGTTTAAAACCATTTTCCAAAACTTGATTTTTCCATATCTACTAAATAAATGACAGTGGCCTCCCAAAGGAAAGCCCCACTCACACCTCACTATTTCTTTCCACATGATCTGCGTAACTCAGGCACAGACAAGGACTAAGCCTACCATATCCCCATCCCTGGTAGATGTACTGAGACTGTCTCTACCCAAGTATGACAGCAGGGCTGGAGCGTAAGTTAGAGCTTGGCTGACAGTAGACAAGACTATGAATAAGGATTTATAATATCCAAAAGGAAGTAAATACTGCTTATTTCTCATAATGCCATTGCTTCAGGGTGCCTGAAGAAGCCAAGAAGCACCAGGTTTAAAACAAACCTGAAGAAAGCACTTTTTAACTGGAGTGTGAGAAAATGTGGTATTCCTCTCAATGAACAGTGTGGGGCCTAAAAGCACTACTTTTTTTCTTGAAAGAAGACCTTCAAACTTCCAGGAGCTACAAATGACCACTAAAAAACATCCCTCAAACAACAGTCATGAAAATCAGAAAGAAAAAAGTAACTTAAAGGAACAGGCAGCAACTTATTTTCTTGCTTCTGTCATCCAAGGGTGGTGGGAAATACCTCCTCCACATTATTTTAAATCCATTCACTGACTGTGAATTCCCAAAACTTTAAACTCTAGCTATGGTTGGTAAGTAGAGGTAAAGTTTCCTAGGTTTTAAGTCTTTTAACAGAATATATCCTACCTCGGTTATGAAAGCCCTAAAGAACAAATAATAGTCATCTTTAATAGAACAATATATTACACCAACATCACTGTAAGAATACTATTAATATATGCATAATTTTCTTCCAGAGATTTTAGAAACCAAATATTCCTTTCTTAGCTATTTTTACGGAAGGAGTAATAGCTAATATTTTATTATTTTTATTAAAGACTTATAAATACCTCTGAGGAAAAAAGAATAACCAACCAACATCAACAGAACAAAAAGCCAATGAAATTTGTCATCAGGAATCATTTTTTCCTGATTGTGTTCCTTGGTCCAATAGAGGTTTTCACACTGGCTAACTTACCATAACTCCTGTCTTCATCTCTATGCTTTGGTTTGCTTAGTTATCATGTGCTTCCCATTTTCTGAAATCTGATTAATGAGTGAAAAGTATTGCTTTCATACTACAGCACACATCAGTTGAACCACAAAATGTGAAAATATCGCTGACCAAGATCTCAGATGGATTCTACATCCAACCAGCCTCTCCCTGCCCTGGAGGCGGGCCCAAACTAAAATCACAGACTCAGACAGTATGAGACTTTTGGAACCTCACAATGCAGAGTGAAACACCAGCACTTAAACTCATTTGTAATTATAACAACCTGAACTTACAATGCAAATGCAGTGTCTATTCTGCATCTACGCTCTATAGAGTTAACGGCCAAACTCTCATTGAATCCATTAAGAGACAGGATCATCTTCAGAGTGGAATCAACCAAAATAGCTACATATTTGTGCCTATTTTTATTCAAGAAAAACCTTCTCCCCTTAAAAATGAAAATGAGAAGGGAAGATGTGAATGTTTCAATCAGTCTTGTCCCTCACCATGCTGAGAAAAAATAAACATGAAGAAAAGGCATTTTAAATCATTTGCTTTCTTGGAGAGTAAGAGACTTTTAAAACATAGTCAATCCTGTAGTTCTTAATCCACAAATAGTACCAATTTAATAACCTGTAGCTTCCTTTTAACTCAGTTCCTTTTTCCTTCTACATTTCAATTTCCATGAGGCTTGTTTCACTTCTGAACTCTTGAAGATCTCTTTGCATTTGTTATCACTGTACTTACATATAGATGTTTATAGACCATGTAACAAGCTGCATGGGCATAAGCATGCTTATAGGAATACAGCCATCCCCACATTGATTTTGTGGGTTTGCTGTAGCTGCATGACCGTAGGGAAAGTCTTCTGTGCTCAGGCAAAGTCTCAAACACACGTAGTTGTGAATTCCCAGCATCCACAGTCTATATCCCAATGTCTGGGACAGGAGTCAATCATCCCATTGAATTCCTATTCTCTTTATCGGCTTCTGAGTCTTTGCATTATCCCCAATATAAGTAGAGTCTATCCATTCTTCTAAGAAGCCCACAGTGTATATGGAAAATACACATAATTTTCCAGGATGAAAATGTCCCTGCACACAAGCCAAGAAATGTACATCGTGAAGCCTTAAGGGGTAAATCTGTTTTGGCAGTTACTGTAAATACAAAGGAATTCCACAAAATTTATAACCACAGTGCAGTTTAATAAGCCTTCAAGTTAATATCATGCTCCTTCCTTTCAGTTCAGACTGTGTGATCCTTTCAAGAGGGATAAATATTTTGCAAAAATTCTGTAGAAAAAATGAGATTGTTCATAAAACAAGTGATCAGCATCGCATTACTGTCTATAATGCAGCTGTAGCACCCCTAAGTGCATGCATGCCTTCGCATATTTCCAAAGGTACCACAACTAAGCTGCTTCTTTGCAGCAACAAATAACACTGCATGGGAAGAAAAGTCTATGAATGATCGACAAACACTGCGTTCATAGCTAGCTGTTGGAAACTAGTTTGGAGCGTCTGCATAATATCAATGGACAGGTTTTGTACTTGAGATTATGAATTCTTCATGAAATTACATCGACTTTGCTAATAATTTTTATATTCTGAATGTCAAGGCCAGGGAGGATCACACGCATGAATTCTGTAAGAAACCACACAAGGATGAGGAAATTGCGCCTGTAAATGCCACATAGGAAGTAGGTAGAATTGAGTACAGCAACGATGTCGTACAGCATATCAGAGCCTTACAATCTTGAAAGGTGAATTAACATAATCTCAGTGGGGAAACTGGAGGTGAGACCAAATTACTGGCTGATATTCCACACCAGTAGTCCTTTAAAACTTTCCATACTGCACTTCTGGCAGGAACAAAGATGGCTGATACTACTATAATTTGTTAATTTTTTTCAAAACCAAATAGCAACTTTTAATTCAGCTTGAAAGCTCAGACTAGCTGATTTTTATTTATTTTAACTGTGTCAATCAATAGTTTCCCCAGGATGATGTGAATTGCCCTATTCAAACCCATGGACTTGCTCACTGTAATCAAAATGTGGCACTTTTACAAGGAGATTTGGACAGATCTCGTGAATAGATCCAATATGACATTTCTGTGGGGAACACACAAGAAAAATTATACTTGAGAAGGAATAGCACACATCAAAACTGGATGAGGCAATTCCTTCAAATATCAAAAAAATATACCATCTATGTAACCTCACTGCAACATTGCCAGAAAGGCCCAAACTACTCAGGGTAGAATATGCCCCTGCCAAGATCCCTGCAAGGGGATGAAATGGTGTCCTACTTGCCTTGGTTGTCTTTCTGATCACCTGGACTTATGGTGGAGAAGAACAGAAAGGGCTATGAGTTTGAGGCATAGCTATCAGCCCTCTATCTTTTGGCTCTTGAGACCTTAAATCTGCCCAGGTACCCCTGGGTCTTAGCTCTTCTTTCAGGCAATTTTTTAGCTAAGTCCTTTGCATCCACTAGTCTAACGCCTCTAAGAAAATCTGCCCTTCTGCATCATGTGGCTTTACCCATTTGAGGGCTAGTGGGAAAGAAACTCTCTCTTCATTCCTGTCTTCCTTCTCTTTTCTCTCCTTCCTCAAGGTCCTACTTGTTGCTCCTATTGGGCTCCCCTGGGCCTGAGATGCCTCATTGCTCCCACCTGTGATTTTGTGCAGCATCTCTGGAGGCATGGAGGTTATCCAAAGGTTATCTGTGGGTGCAGGTTATATGATGCCTTCTTTTCAGCTGTAGTTCCTTTAGAAGAGGGTGGATTATCTGAGGGTTAGGTCATCTGCAGCGCCTGATACACACCCTGGTGAAGTAAAGGAGCTTTGATTTTCCATCTGACAGCAGCAGCTCTCCAAGATACTTTTATCTACTTCCCTGTTAGCCCAGTTGTTAGTTCATGCCAGTGCTGCATAGTGACTGTTTCTAGGTTAGAAAACAGGGAAAGGGGAAATTAAAGTCATGAGTGTACAATAGAAGGAAAAAAATGGTCCCTGCTCCACTTGCTTCCTCTCTTCCTTTTCAGAGCTAAGGAAGCAACACTGCCTGACAGCAACAATGGAGCAGGTGGTACCCCCTAGGTAAAGCCCTGCACCCCAAATCCTGTGAGCTGCAGTTAAAAGGGGACTTAAAAACCTATACTGAGCTATTTGACATCTGCCAAGGACTATGTGAATAACCCAGGTCACAGTTTGAGAAACAGCAGCCTCCCCCTTCAGTGGCCTAATTTAGCCACTGACCATTTTTAAAGTCACAAGAGGAGAAGGAAGTCTCCTTGGAGGGAAGCGCTGCAGATATCATAGCTAATCAGTCTCTAAAATAATGTTGTTTTTTCTTTCTTGTGATGGCCAGCTCAGATGCCTGGTCAAGTTCTCTTCCCTGCAGCTTAGTCTTCTAAAAAAAACAGGGCAATTCTCTTTGAACCAAGGGTGTAAGGATCAATACGGTTCTTATTTAATCAATACCCCTGGAGAGAGGCACTTCAACTCTAGTTTGTCTCTGTAGGGACAAAGAAAAACCATTTGGTTCTGCATGTACCCCGTCCCATCCTTGCCAGCTATCCCCACCAGCCTAGGAACTCAGCTGCTTCATGTAGGGTTGCTGCGTAATCTTGCAAAGCTCTTTCTCACACACACCTACATGGCACTTGTCGAGTGTCTGACAAACCGTTTGCAAAGGAGAGTTCTCCCTCCCTGCCTGTGTGCATCCTGGGGACCTCCTGCTGTGCTGGAGCAACCCATCACTGGTCACCTCTATGCATTGTCTGAAGGCCTCTCACCATCTGGACCACCTAGGAGAAAATGTTTTCTTAAAGAGCAAAAGATTAAGGAACAGGGATTTACACCTCAGTCCCCAAGGTAATTACCAGATGGCAAATGGCTTGTTTTCACTTGATGAATCAGAGTAACTGAATCAGGCTTACCAAAGTGACTTGGATTTTGTTTCCAACCAAACTTTTTGCTTTACAAGCTGAAGAGGTTGATTCCCGCCCTTTAGACAATGATTTTAAAGTAAAGTTAACATTAAAGCAAAACTCTGGCATTAAGCGGGTGGATTTCACTGTGCCAGGGAGAGACCCCAGCCATACCATTTCTCACACCACCTTAACTCTTTGCTGACCACTGGTGGGTCTTTCCAAGAGCTCGCGGCAAGAGTTTACTCACCTGAATAAGCAAAATGAGGCCATCTTTCCCAGGGCCTCTGAAAGAGACTATAAACCTGAGAACTGTCATCAGTCTTTCATTTTAAGCTTTCTACTATGGTAAGAAAGATGAAATTAAAGCAGTTACCTTTTGAGGAATTAAATCTTTGCTTTCTTTTCCTTTTCAAAATGGCAGTGGAAAGAAGCAATATTTGGAATCAGTATTAGCAATACAAAAAGTAACAGAACAAACATAGTCAATGGAAACTTATAGCCCGTGCTTTCTCTTGTTTCCTTCAAAAAATAGAGAGCAAGAGACTTAAACCTAAAGTGAATGCTCTATTTAAGGCCTTCTTGTAAATATAGGCTCCCAGGCTTAAATTAAAGTAATATGGCATTTTAATGTCATCTTCCAAAATGCTAAAGACAACTAAACTACAAGTTTAATGTCTAACTTGGCATTCATAATGCTCTTACATCTTCTTCTGACTTTCTGTATTTTAGCTGGAATAAACAGCAGGGTTTGTTTTACTTGTTGTAGGGTGGGGGGCGTCTTAATTTCTATTCAAAGAGCTTTCTGAAATGAATAACAAATGCAGGCAATCAGCAAAGAGAATGCCAAGTAAGACTGGGACCCTCTCTTGTTTCACTTTGCAGAGTTTTATTATGAGCTTGCTATAGCAATTGCCATAGCAGTTTACCAAATTGTCTTACGGCCTTTTCTCATTCACTATCCTGCCCCATAGCTATGGAAAAAATGGGATTATATTAGATGTTTGTTATTTTACTCTGTCTTACAGGGCACATTTTCTTTCTTTGATGCATTTTGTTTCTATCATTGGTTTAGATGTTTCTGTTCTTTGTTTCTATCATTGGTTTAGATGTTTCTGTTTCAACTCCAAGATTTCAGTTTCAGTATTTCCATGTGCTGGAAGGTTCCTATCACCTGATCTTCTCCCCTGGAAGCTTACGCCTTCTTCAAAAAAAAACCACTTTAAACTGAATGAAAATACTGTCTTTAATACCACTTCAAAGAACAACACCCACTATGTAATGATAGCTCTTAATCAACAGTATCCTAAATCCAAAAACTAATTGAGAAAGACCTTTTCT
The DNA here is from genome assembly GCA_032466535.1 of Forpus xanthops. Lineage (NCBI taxonomy): Eukaryota > Metazoa > Chordata > Aves > Psittaciformes > Psittacidae > Forpus > Forpus xanthops. Next base: position 39,426 of record JASSUY010012533.1, on the reverse strand, counting down.
ATTTTGGCCCCGAAATAAGCTTTAATTTCCATTGTGTGTTCTAGCACCCCACAGTTTTTTGTAGCAGATTAGTAGGCACAGGTCACCTTTAACAAGAAAGTGGCAGTGGTCTGGCATGCCAGATAGCACCCAGAAAACTGTAGTCCTTTGCTTGTAAAAGGTTTAGAGTTAGGTGGACCAGCAAAGTGACCTCATCTACCTAAACCTAAACCTTGCAAAACAACAGGAATAAACAACAACGACCTGGCCAGTCACCTAGAGAGGTTTGCTGCCTTTCTGGAGCCATGATCTGGGATTCTGTGGAAGCACTGCAGGAGCTCATTCAACTGTCTACTGGCCCCTGCTGTTATCGCATGTGGGCACATACAATACTGCGTGGAGAAACCTGAAAAGTAGTAAAAGATTCTACAGAGCTCCATGGACAGTAATGACAGGCATGGGTGCTCAGCTGGTGTTTTCCTCAATCCTGATGGTGAAGGGTCAAGAGTGCAAGAAGGACACTAATAGCAAAAGTCAGTAATTGGCTGCAGAGCTGGTGTCGGCATCAGGCTTTTGGATTTTATGATCACAGGACCCTGTCTGAAGATCAGCATCTGCTTGGGAGAGATGGGCTCTACCTCGTTATGCAGGGCAAAGCTATTTACACCCACAGGATGGAAGAGTTCACAAGGACACCTTTAAACTAGAAATTATGGGGAAGGGAAAGAGTAATAAGCAGTCCTGTGAGGGAGTGACAGATAGTATTGCTGAGTGAAGGGCATGGGTCAGGTGATTCTTAAATAAACTGGACATGCATAACACCATGGGCCTTGATGGTGTGCACCCATGATTGCTGAGAGAGGTGGCAGGAGTCCATGTGAGGTCACTCTTGATAAATTTTGATTGACCATGGTAAGCAAGAGTGACCAAATGCTGTGTCCAGTTCTGTTCAGAATCTTCATTAATGATCTGGATGATGGGGCAGAGCATAGCCTAGCAAGTTTGCTGACTACACAAAACCAGGAGGTGTGGCTGATACACCAGAGGGTCATGCTGTCATCTGAAGGAACCTCGATAGGCTGTGGAAATGAGCATGAAACCTCATGAAGGTTTGAAGAAATTTAAAGCCGTGCAAACCAAGGTACACTTTTACAAATCATTTTGGTGTGGCCTTGACTCAGCTTTACTGAAACAAATTCTTGAGCTGTGAGAGAGTAAGTGAAAGCCATGCAAGATCAGTAGAAACAAAGATGGAAAATAAATATCTGGTCTTATGACAGAAATTTAAGAGAAAATTGTTGGAATACAACATATAAAGCACAGAGTAAAAAAAGCAAAGAGTTGCATGATGAATGATGCCTGGATAGTATCAATCCAAAGAGATTCTATCAGCACAGAGAGCTGAACTCAGCAGAACACAATCTATTCCTTCTGTCCCCAACACCTCTCTGAGCATGGCATGAATCAGCCTCTAGAGGTGCTTGCCAGACAAGAAAGTTTGACTGAGCATCTAACATTCAGTTGAACAAATTTACATGAGATTAACCTTACCACATATGCAGATGTACTGGAAATTATAGATCTAGCCAGCATCTTTATTGTACTGCACATTTTTACACTTACCTGTCAAATTCTGGATTGCTGCCAGTCAGGGTAATTCTCCTATTCAATTTACACCTTCAGGAGACCAATGTAAAAGTGTATTATGATACAGTGATAGTTTACTCTTAGCCATCACAAGTTAAGTAAGCAGCACACTACTGTTTATGTTGATTTGTTGATAAAACATAGATCATATGCTATTATTGATGTAATTCTGCTTCAAGTACAAGTTCAGTTACACCACGCTATTTGTCACATGTGGGAATCTCTTGGCAGTAGAACTTGCTCCAGGTTTGCTTCATGAAAAATATGATACTCTGTATAGTTTCAGTTAGTACAACATTACACTCTGATTAAAGAAGTAAAAGCAGACCCTGGCCCATGCTCCACAAATTGCAGCTGTCTGCTTCTTAGGCCTCAAACGCTACATCTATCCAAGTTAAAACAATGGACAAGGACTGTTCTCTTGGCATTGCATGCAGTAGCACAACACAGTTTGCATCCATATGGATGCACTACTTTTTCCTAAAAAAAAAAAAAAATTAATCTGAATTTCCTATTAGAAACAGTTCCTGACCTGTTCCTGAACCATGCCAGGACTCTGTCTGGGAGAATACTAGCTGGCATGGGCCAAAACCATGCCAATAAGCATGCTAATATTGAACAATACAGGCTATTGTCAGACAGTTCTCACCCTACGCCTCAGTCTTGTTCAGTTCAGTTACTAGTGTAGACATAGCCAAAATAGCTAGAATATAAGGCAGTGATTTTCCCTGAAATCAAAAGCTGAAAAATTCAACTCAGCCTCTGTTTGTAGACCACATTACATGCAGGATCTTTAACATCCCCTAGCAACAGACACTAGAAGGCTGGTTGAAACTTAGAAGTAATAGTAGCAGCTTGTGCTGGTGGGGAGAAAGTAGACAATGCCAAAACATTCCTATCCCTCAAGGCCAATGAAGAAGACCTTCATAGCATGAGCTCTGGGCAGGCACATTAGGCTTGTCAGCCACTGAATAGTAGACTTGGGGCTCCTCAGGGCCCCACAGAAGAGCAAAAATAGTGATCATTTCATTTTTTAGATCTGTCCATGTTAAATGCAGATGCCCTTGCATATTGGGCAATACTATGTAGCTAAGACCATGCAGGACACTGTGCAGCTATATATAATGTGAAAGCATACCCAACACTGAATGATGCTAATGGGAAACTCACAGTCAGAAAATACCAGTAGGCCAGCACCACAGGCAATAGAAAGATCCTCAGGCAGAAAAAGATACGGCAAGACCTGATGCTCAGCAGCCAGTGGGACAAAGTCAGAACTAGTAGATATGATGTTAATTCACCCAGTGATAATATAAAGGACATGCAAGTCCTTTCCTTTGTTTCCACACTTCAAAGGAGAAGAATTAGATGACAATGTCTAATATACATTTAATGGTTTGTATGTCTTTTGTAAATGTCTACTATACATACATTATTTAGTTAGCTATGAAAATTAACTCCTCCACTGAACCCAAGGAAGCAGACTGTGAAAGAAACTGTGGCCCTGAAGGCAGTATCTTCATTTAGCAAAGTAAAACAATAATACCCATTCTGCATTTGAAGACCTCTAATGAGCATCATGTTTGCTAATGGAAAACACTTTGGAGGCTTTGAAGAGTCAGGGATTACTTTGCTATCCAAACCAAATAATCATAAACCACACTTTTTGAAAACAAAACTGATATAATAAACAGAAGGGAGTAACTCATCAAGTGCCACATACTTGGATGGTTCCCTTCTTCCACCTCAGAGGAAAGCTGAAATTCAGGACTTGAAGTTTACCTTCTTACTGCTAATCTTCCAGTTTGTGTCACATTTCTGACTGGAAATCAAACCTTCACAAACCAGCTACCAATGCATTGCGACATCGTTCACTGTATTTCATCTAATTTAGGCAATGATTACTTTAGACTGAATAATGATAAAATATAATCATTTATTCTCCTTCATAACTTTAAAGCCTAAAAGACAAATTGCACAGAAGGTAAGAAATCTCAAATCTGTTACATTCCTCAACATTCATGTGACTAGACAGCCAGGTTTATTGAAACAATTTATCTCCCACTATGGAAACAATGGCATTATGAGCTGCAGCCTTACTAAACAGCAGAGAATCTTTTTATAATCATGGGAATTAGTTCCTGGAGATAGAATAAAATGCTAAACACAGTACCAAAAATAATGACATTACCTATTGATTTTGAATGGTGTCGGCTGTTGTTTATGAATGCAAAATAATCTTACACTTCTGGAGTAAAATGTCCATACGTATCACTGTCACTAAGGCACAGTAGCAAAACAACATTACTGAAGTCAGGAGTTCAAACCTTGATGCAGACTACTTAGCACCACTGCCCTCAGCAAGAAACAGTTCATAACTGGGATGCAGAAGTCAAAGGCAAAGATGTATTTCAAGCTTTATTCCTGTAGCTATTACTTACAGAGACCAACCTGTCTGGAGCAATAACAGTCCAAAGGTCTTGTGTAGGCTTTGACTTCAAGCTTCATTATAAAAGTCAGAATGGCAGGAGAGAGACTTTGAATTCACAGAGGATTCAATACATGTGGAATCTAGCTATATATAATATACTCAAAGCACTCTGTGTACACAGGGAAAGCTGAACCCCGAGTCAAGACTATTTTTGGTTTAAAACCACGGTGCAACTTAAACGCTAATATGCAATTTACAGTGTCGTTTCTATGACCTGAGTTTTGGTTATCTGAAACAGCTTTTTTCCCAAAACTGGATCATGTTCTCTATTGTCTATTAATTACTTTGAAAGTATCCCAGCTGTTTTTAAATGCATAATTATCAACTTCTCTTAGAGATTTGGTTAATATGAACTGTAGCACATACTAGTTATTACCAGTTCATATACTGAAAATGCAGGGCAAGCTAATGATGATGACGAATCTCAGGCAAGTTTTGTGTTTGCTGTTTCTTCTCCCCAGATGGCTCACCCAGGTCTAAACCTTACAAATACATAATACCATTCCTTAGAGTAAACATATTGTAACTCAATTTTCTTCCCCCAAGCAAGCAACCAGATGAACGGCCTTGGTGGATTATTCTGTAACAGAAACACTCGTAAGGGGTCTGCGATAAGCAGGCCAATTGAAATGGAGTAGTGCACTGTTTAAAATCATCTAAACATTTTCTGTTAACATGAAACATTTGAAAATGTGTAGCTCAGTGTTTGATGAAACACAGTACCCTGTTGTCTATAGCCCAGTTCTAGCCCCTTCTTTAAATGTAATCTTTTATCAAAGTCACATGTGTTTTCAATAAATTCACATGTGGATGCAGTTATCCCAGGAAAACTGATTCACGAGGGTTTTAGAGGCTCCTCTATCTTTCAGGCCCACCTAAAGTTTCTTTCCATTTTTAAAAATATTTTTTTAGCAATTGTACGAAGGGAAATAATCAGTTGTGCTTGCTTACAACACAACCGCTCCGCTCGGAATCATAAGTACAGCATTGTTCAACGGAACAGCTGGTACCAACTCCAAAAGTTTAAGCGTTCTCCTACAAACAAAAAACTCTGTTGAGTCTGTTAGTCATCATCTCCCACAGGTATTGATTCAAGGCTGCAGTTCTGCCTATTCCTGCCGTGGCTAAAAAGATTAGTTGCAATGTTTTTGGAAAGAGCATTTTCATGCACAAGCAAACATACAACTATTCCTTTCTTGTCTGCTACTCTGCATGATTATCGTACATTTTTTAACCGTTCTTAACCACAGAAAGGGCAATCACGCTTTCATAGCAACAATGGAGCTTTAAGAAGTTGTTTCTGCAGAAATGGATCTAGAAATAAAGTTTTGTCCTCAGGAATTTACATCAACGCATAGTTTTGCTGTAAATCTGACTCAATTCTACCACCTTTTTTACCAGGAAACACAAATTTAGGAGTAAGATCTGTTTAAAATATATTCTCAGGGACTGAACTCCTATTGTGCCAGACTTTCAAAGCAAGCTTAATACAGGTCACCTCCTCATTTCCAGGAGTCTAATTTTATTGCTCCCTCCAAGCCATGCCAGAGAAGGGAGCTCTAAAAAGCACTTTAACTGCTTTTGGGACTGTGCTTAGATTGTGCTTTCAAAGAATTTCTGCTAATGACCAAATGGTAAACGTTGAACCTATTTCATATTTTCCTAGGACATCCCCTTGACAGCCAGTTTTCAAATACAATTTTCATTCAGTTATGGTTCATACTGCCTTCATTCAGATCAGCACTCATCTTGTTCTGGGATATACAGATACTTCCCAAGACCCCTTTCAAGTAAAGTGGTTTAAATACCCATCCCCCTGTAGGCTGGTGGTTGGAGCCTACATAGCAAAGTAATCTAATTCCTAAATTCAGCGCAGGAGCCTCCAGCGCTAGAGAGAAATTGAACAGAAAATAGGGATTTAGATCTCAAACTTGCATGGCCTGGATTTAGTGGGAACAGAATACTTCCTCTGTCACTGAAAAACAGAAACTGTGAGAGACAGGGAATATTATGAAAAGATTTTGAGTTCCAGCCCCCTTGCTGCAAATGGGGATATTTCCTAGAGAAAATGGAAGGAGTAAAGTGCTGGTAAATACAGGACAAATCTTTTCAGACTCTTTTTCAGAGCTATATATGCAGACTCTCTTTGTACTTGAAAAGTATTCTTAGGTCATTGCCTGGCCACCCTACTATAAATAGCTAATAAATAAATGGAAAGAAGTTTCAAATGTGCATTTGTCACATGTCAGTCTTGGGATCATCCAGACCTTTTCTAATCAGTGAGGAGAATACTCCTTCATTACCATAAGTTCCAATGCCAAGTCAAGTGCTGTCTCTTGCGCACTGTGGAGCACAGAGATATATTGCCTGGACATGTCTCTGGCCCGGTGTGGGGGTGGCAGCAGGACATCATGTTATTGATTTCCAGAGCACCACAGCACGGAGCACCTCATCACTGCATTTTCCTGGCTCTTCAGCAGCCTGTGTAAAACCCAGGTGTGGTCTCAGCACCATGCTGATGTGTGTGGTACAGGCAGAGGAATGTCCTTCCAGGGATCTGAGTTTCCAAAATCCACAGCATCCTCACTTACCTCTCCGAGTGACTCACGCCAGAGGCTGAGGTTCATCACAGCTTAAGCTGTACTAACTATGACCATTGGGATTCACAAGTGATAGGAAATGGGCTCAGACTAACATTCTGAGCATTCTGGGCTAGATCAGGAAGATGCTTAAATATATATTTACATCTTTTTCATGTGGGATGGATGAGACAAAAATTGTTAGAAAGTTAAGGCATGTACTTCATCAAGGGCAGTGTCTGTGCCTTAGAGGATCAGGCTTTATATAGCAAAGCCTTGCTCCCAAAGTCACAGATGTACCTTACAGTAAGAAACAGAGCAAACATGGCACAATGGCAGGGCCCGGGTAAAAAGATGGGGACAATCCCTTCAGAATAAGATTAAAGGACTTGGAAACCATGCTGCTCCCACAGGGTTGGAGCCAAAGAGGGCTGTCAGCACATCATCACCCCACTAGAAATGGTATGTGATGTCTTCTGAAAACGCAACCACCAACCATTACTCCAGGAACTCACTTTCTCAAAATTACATGCAAAGGATAAGGATGCCTCAGAACAGCCGTGGTACTTAGAGACTAATAGAGACTAGCAATTAAAGAAAATGTAAAATTAGTATGAACTAACATACCTGACTCTACCATGAACAAAAATTAGACCTAGAGAACTTCCTCAGATGTCCAAGCCTGTGCCTAGACTGTTGAAAAATTATAACCTTTTGAAATATAGGTGTTACCTTAAAATGCACCTGATCAAATTAGTCCGACAGAATCCAACCTCAGCAGAGTGCATTTGTATGAAAAATGAATGGGGAACAGTTTTATAAAATTAATGGACAGAAAGATGCAGTTCCTCAGGAGGAAAGTTTTGTTGGACACCTCAAGGAGCTTTAAACATTTGATCCAGATAATTTGATCTTTTGAGGAATGATAGTGCTAGAAACTCTGAGTGTCCTCATCTGTAGCTACTTGTAAACTCTGCTTCCTCTTACTCCAAGAAAGCTCCACTCTATTTAAAGGTAAAATTTCTATACAGTTGTATTTATGACACAAAATTCAGAAGGCAAAATTTAAGTCTGCTTATTACAAAGCGTAGTAAGAAAAAGCTACCTAACAGTAACCCTGAGATCTATTTGAAACCAACTTCCAAAGTTTGTGCTTTCAAACACCAACATCAGAATATAAATTCATTTTGCCTGAAATTTAAAAGGTTTATAACCACTGCAGCTATTTGGTGCAGTAAACCTTCCCAATAAATTTGTTTACAGCCATATTCAACTTATTAGTCACCCCAGTGTAAATCCAGAATGCTTCCAGGGAATCACAAAATTCATAGATGTGGATGGAGATAAAAAATGGTAGGATTTCAGTGGAAGTGTTGTGAGTTTTACACTGAAATAACAAAGCAGAATCTGGTCTGGGGAACACAATTCCCATGGAAATCTTTATGACAAATTCAGAAGGGGTATAGGTTACATGTTAAGTATAGGCTGATCATAAATGGTGTAAGTGCTGAAGTAGCAGTAAGCAGGATCTTGGACTAATTTATCCCCCAGTGACTGCAAAAAAAGGGGGTAATGTACGTGTTGAGGAACACAAAGTAGAAACTAAAATGAGAAATGAAGAGAAAGCAAGCCATTCTGCTCTCTTGGCTGAAATTCCTTATTCTTCAGATGAGGAGCTATTGACTTCAGTACAGAGACTGAACTTTTTTGTCATTCTATGCTATTCAGCAGCAATGGTGGTATATGAAGGGAAACTGCTGCCTAACACAGTAAAAACAGCTTGGCTGTTTCAGTGTCCTATTACTCTCCACATACTAGAAGCAATCAGAGGGTAGGACTTTCTGGCAGGGATTTCAGCTGCAAGAGCAACTCGCCCTCTGGGGAGAAAAATAAAAGAAATTTATGTAAACCTTTATCAATGGCAATACTTCCAAAAATGGGGAAGATCATCAAAAAGTGAACATATCTACTTGTAAGGGGAGATCAGAAGGACAGAAAACTGGAAGAATATTGTGTGGTCTCACCAGTAATTTATTTCTTACGGGAAAAGTTCGGGTGAACTCTCCCCCTTCCTTTCTCAGTCTCAGCCATGTCTGGTTCTTTGGTTTAAAATTCAGTTCAGGACCTCCCAGACAGGGAATATGATTTCCTCCCTTCTTTATAGGTTTCTCTGGTTTGCATTACCATTCAATAAATATATTACAAAATGTTATTTGCCTCTGTCCACAGCTTTTGAGCTATTGCAGTAGCCTTCAAGATATCACAAATTAAATTACTGGATCCCACTCCAAACTCATCAGGGCACAATGGAGGAGAGAAAAATCAAGCAACTGTTGCATCTGGTGCTCACTGTTTATGCATTCTCAGGGATTGGTGTTGGAACCGGCCTTGTTCAGCATCTTTGTCAGTGACATGGACAGTGGGATTGAATGTGCTATCATCAAGTTTGCTGATGACACCAAGCTGTGTGGTGGGGTTGATATGCTGGAGGGAAGGAATGCCATCCAGAGGGACCTTGACACTCTTTTGAGGTGGGCTGATGCCAACCGCATGAAGTTTAACCATGCCAAGTGCAAGGTCCTACACCTGGGTCAGAACAATCCCAGGTACAGCTACAGGTTGGGCGGAGATGAGATTCGGAGCAGCCCTGAGGAGAAGGACTTGGGGGAGTTGGTTGATGAGAGAATGAACATGAGCCGGCAGTGTGCTCTTGCAGCCCAGAAAGCCAACCGTATCCTGGGCTGCATCAAAAGGAGCGTGACCAGCAGAATGAGGGAGATGGTCCAGCCCCTCTACTCTGCTCTCGTGAGACCTCACGTGGAGCACTGTGTGCAGTTCTGTTGTCCTCAACATAAAAAGGTCATGGAAGTGTTGGAACAAGTCCAAAGGAGAGCCATGAGGATGATGAGGGGACTGGAGCACCTCCTCTATGAAGATAGGCTGAGAAAGTTGGGATTGTTCAGCCTAGAGAAGAGAAAGCTGCATGGAGACCTCATAGCAGCCTTTCAATATCTGAAGGGGGCCTATAGGGATGCTGGGGAGGGACTCTTCATGAGGGACTGTAGTGAGACGACAAGGGGTAACGGGTTCAAACTTAAACAGAGGAAGTTTAGATTAGATATGAGGAAGAAATTCTTTACTGTAAGGCTGGTGATGCACTGGAATGGGTTGCCCAGGGAAGTTGTGAATGCTCCACCTGTGGAGGTGTTCAGGGTCGGGTTGGACATAGCCTTGGGTGACATGGTTTAGTGTGAGGTGTCCCTGCCCCTGGCAGGGGGGTTGGAACTAGACGATCTTAAGGTGCTTTCCAACCCTAACTATTCTATGATTTTATGATTTCAACAGCTCATGCTCCTTTCTGTTAATGCACAAAAGCCTCAGTGAGGAAGAAACTGTACAGTTAACTGCAAGGACCAGTTCCATTCTCCTAGCTAGCCTGGCAGTCAACACTGTGCTTGGGAGACTTTAAGGTACATAGACATGTTTTTGATTTGGTGACCTTCCTCTTCAGCAGGAACTTCTGAAGTCAGTCAAGGTAAATGACCAGAATCTAGAATGAAATCTAAGTACTGTATGTGTTACTTGCGTCCAAGATTAGTAATGAATTCAAGGCAGTGTAGCTTAGAAAAAAAGGCATAGCCTCACACAGCAATATATTTTTAAGCCTAAACATATTCTGCAGAAGCAAATTAAAATTAAAAATAAATCAATTTGGTATTTATGGTCAGGAGGCACTTAGGAGAAGCACTCACAAACTGAGCAACTGCTGAACCAGTTTTACTGAGACACTGGATATCAGTTCACCTCCTAAATCACACACAAAAAAAATAAAGTGTCCCCTGCAGCAACATTCACTTACTGTGTTTGTATTTCCACCACAATACAGATACTCTGGGGCCAGGACCATGTGAGCCAGTGGAAACACTCCTGAATCTGAAAGGAGTATAAGCACATCAGAGGGAAAGTGTTGATGGCAGGGCTATGAGCAGGAAGCCATGCTTCTCAGGTCTCATGCAGAGGCACATTGTGTGCCTCCGCATGGGAACTCACAGGGCCAAGGCAGCAAGGACCGTGAAAACATGTAGACATGGTCCTTTGGCATTTACCTTGTCTCGAGATCTACAAATGGGCAGTAGGTCTGGCAGCATCTCCACACAAAGATGGTGAGCCAAGTTAAAGCCTCCTGGTTGTAAATCATGGTGTCCTGAGTTCAGTAGTTGCAGGCATTTTCTCCTTCTTTGTAGCTGGTGCAGCACTATGACTTTGACTTTCAGCCTGGGAACGGCACTGATAACGCTGATATTTTTAGTTGCTGCTCAGTAATGTTACTCTGATCAAGGACTTTCTGACTCTCATGCTCTGCCAGGGAGGAGGGGAAGCCGGGAGGAAGCAGAGACAGGACACCTGAACCAAACTGACCAAAGAGGTATTCCATACCTCAGCACATCATATCCAGTATATAAACTGAGGGCAGTTACCTGGAAGGGTTAGATTACTGTTTGGTAAGGCTGGGTATCAGTCAGCGGGTGGTGAGTGGTTGTATTCTCTTCCCTTGTTATTTCCCTTATCATTCTTATTATTTGTGGTAGCAGCAGTGTTTTGTGTTATACCTTAGTTACTGGACTTTTCTTATCTCAACCCATGGGAGATACATTCTTTCGATTCTCCCCACCCCCCCAGGGGCATGGGGAGGAAGAGGGAGAGTGAGTGAGCAACTGCATGGTTCTGGGTTGCCGGCTGGGCTCAAACCACAATGCATGGATATATAGATAACAGAATCACAGAATCATAGAATGGCTTGGGTTGGAAAGGACCTTCCCCCTCAAAGCAAGGATACTCATAAGACAAGACCAGGTTGCTCAGTGCTTTATCCATTCTGGTCTTTAAAAAGCCTCCCATGATGAAGGTGGCACAACCATTCTGGGCAGCCTGCTCCCATGCCTGACTGTCCTCATGCTGAAAATACTTTCCCCTTTTTCAAGTCAGAACCTCACTGGTTCAATTTCAGCACCCATTTAATCAAAATAAATATGGTATTGATACATAATTATTATTTGTAAGAATTAATATTATGTAGTGTTGCAAAGATTTTCACTGAGCTTTGTCTTCAAAACTTAAGGGGTAGATAAATTTGTATTCTAAAACAACACCAGCAATTGCTTGTTTATTGTCTTGGGGAACAACTAATACATTCACAGCTATTCTATGACCAGATATGGTATCTTGCATTTCAATGTCCTTTATAGTAAAAAAGGCCTCCCAAGCACTTGAACATATATCACATAACCCTGCATTAGCCAGCGGTTATTCTTTGGTAAATCCTGGAAGCTGTTTAACCACAAGCACAAAATAAGGAAAAAAAGTAGTTTGGGATAAGACATGGGAAGTACTGCAGGAATTTGGCTTTTCCTTCTGTGGTGATGTTTCACTGGGAAGAGCCATCGTCAGCATTTCTGTCAGAAAAGCTTGTCTGGAAAGAAACTCCTAACTCACTTCAACACACCTAAATGGCAAAGCTCAGCAAATCCCAATCATGTGACTAAAAACACTTGCTTTCCTAATCTGATTGAGAAGCAGAAGAATTGCTTTTAGTTAATGAAATCCGTATTTTGAGACCTCATATGAAGCTACTGTAATTCAAAGATTTTTTTTTTCACTTTCAGTTCTGAGCACCATGGAACATAAATTCCATTCTCTAAATTAAACATGGGCTACACAACAAAGTAAAATGCAGTGAGACATGACACGCTTCTTGAATTGAGGTCTGAACTGATGCTCCTTGCAATATGCCCGATGACATCTTCATTGCCCAAGACTGATGAAGAACACAGCCCTGCACTGCCTCAAAAACACTCACACCACCTAGACAAAGTCAGAGCTAAGATGTTTGAATCTGGTAATGACCCATTAGAAGCAAGGGTTGTTCTTTACTCGTCTGCACAGCATATTCAGATGCTTGTCTTGTAAATGCTGCTTTCCAGCCCTTGTTAAATTATTTGTCTCTACCTCAGCTAAAGGAAAAGAATAGGGACACCAAATGGTAAATTTTAAGCTCTGGTTCATTTCCACAGTATATTTGTAAGAGTAGTAACAACAAAGATGATGGGGTACTTTTTTTCTAGGATTGTTCAGTTCCATGGATTATAGTTCAAGTTTGCTGGCAAGCTATTCAGCTGCAATTGAGCACTCTATAAACAAGAACAGATGCTATACAACTTGTCAGTACCTTTCTCGACTATTCCTAGCCAGTGTGGTGGAAGAGCAAATCACCATAATGCATTTGGGTGGGTTTTTTTATCATTTAATGGACAATTTATCACAACGAGGAAAAGTGAGAAACAGAAACAATCAACAACAGTTTTCATAATTAACACAGGGAATCATCCTGGTGACAGGATTAGAGGCTCCAATGATTTTGTTTTGACGTTCCAGGTTAATTTATCTCCAAGGGTGGAAGAGACAATTGGGTTTTCTGTCTTCAGAACAACTTGCAGCACTCACAAAATAATACAATAACCTCAGCATGTTGCCAATATCTTTCAGGAGTGAACATGTGTTTCCCACCAAATCCATCAACACCACTGCATTGACTGTGAGAGAGAATATCCATCCATTGTCCATGGCATAAGGACTTATCTGGCCAATCTTTAGAAGTCTGGGCCATCAATGAGCAATGGAGTGAAGGAAAATTCAGGTTTTCCCACAACTCTTGCTCCTGGGAGGTGAAACTTACTCATGCTTGCTCAAGGTGCTTTGACCTCCTGCTAAAGTTGATGGTGTGGAATGTTCACAAAATCTTTCCCAAAATTCTCCATATTCCCAAAGGAGAATGATCCACATGACATCTGTCAGAGACCCCAGCTTAATCTCGTAAATAGTAGGAAAAAGAGGATTCCTTAAAGATTTGCTTGGGGTTCTTTCTCTCACTGGACAAAACAAAACTGCAAACATAGGGTTTTGTGTCTAGGTGAAGACAGCAATAATAATAAATGGATAAACTATATTAATTGTATAGGAGAAAGTGTTTCTTGCTCATGAGACTTATGCAGCAATCCAGCAGTAGCCTCCAGACACTGATTTCAGGAAAGTCCTGAACAGGTCTAGCTCCCCATTCCGTCACATCCCAAACTTGTCATCCTGAAAACAAGCTGCAAATAGGTAGATTTATCCCTCCAGTTTAAAAATATTGCAGTTTTTCCTTAAGTCCCATGAGTGATTTTTCCTCTTTTCTGCTTGATAAAGATTAGTGATTCACTAATAAGAGAGTTTCTTAATGCCATAGTTAAATCCTATTATCAGAAATATAGAAGACAGTTCAGTAGACAAAAAGCTAATTCTGCTAATACCCTATGAATGAAATTTCAGCTGTCAATTGAAGAAGAAATACTTCCTCTTCTTTTTAATGTCTGAGAACGGAATTAATGCCACAGCCCAATTTCTATCATACAGTGCAATAACACAATTATGGAGCCGAGAAAATCCTAAAACTTATTTTGCTTGGCCTCCAGCCTGACAGTTTTCAGAACTGTTTGCAATGCATGGGTATGTTTCCCATTAAAAAATTATTTCTTAAGCTACATCCATTCAAGATGCAGGAAGAGACAATTCAATGGCTTATCAATTTCATCTGAACATCACTTGTTTTTTCTGCTTGGCCTGCAAACACATTACAATTTCCCTAAGTAGTTACAACAGCCCATGTTCGAATAGTGTCTCATACCAGACGACAATGAATTACAGGCCTGTCAAACCACTTGTGCTGAGCATGGGTCTCCCACAGCCTCCCCTCCACTGTCAGGCTGTTTCCCTGGACATTTTTTGTGCAGCATCATACCAAGTTAGCCCAGTCTACGCCCTGCTAGTTCACTTCATCTAGTACAGATGGGGAAATTCAGCTCCAAACTGGAAGACCTGAAGATAAATGTCCCCATATCACTACATGTGCACTAGACTGAATCATAGAATCATAGAATAGTTAGGGTTGGAAAGGACCTTCAAAGGTCATCTAGTCCAACCCCCCTGCAATGAACAGGGACGTCTTGAACTACATCAGGCTGCCCAGAACCACATCCAGTCTGGCTTTGAATGTCTCCAGAGATGGCACATCCACCAAGTGAATAATGACCTAGGGCTCAGTTTGGTGCCCTTAGAAATGCCCTGCAAGACCCCACATGACCCTCAGCACCGTTCCAGAACAGCCTGAGTCTCTTCTAGGGCTGTGTATCACAGATCCATTCAAACACCTTAAGAATATCTCACATGTTAAGAAACTGAGCATTGTCCTACACCAGAGGAGTGGAGGACCAGAATTCAACCTGCATCTGGCAGTGTCTGCTTTCCTTGCAGCAGTGTCAGATTTATTACTCCTCATTGGACTGTGTTCATATACACAAAAAAAAAGGAAAGAAGAAAAAGGACTTCTGCTGTGAGCTAGTAATTTTCAGAGATGGCTCAAAATTTGGAACACTTCAAGGTTAAGGGCCACATGGATCTGGGATACTGCCTCCCTTGGAAAGATGGAGTCTTTTAGCAAACTAGAAATTAGGTGTACATTTGTCATACTGCTAAAATTGTGGGAATGTTGGAATATAAGGATTGGGTCAGGCCTGTTTCCCAGTATTAGAAAAATATTTGAAACAGAATTCATAAACACAAAAACCTGTTCAATGATGTACATAGAAAATGAGTAATAATAAATCAACTGCTCTATTTGTAGTGGCTTGACTTTTTTCAGAAGTTGCTCAGTTTATCTCCATTTGGCTGCTATGCGGCCCCATTAAGTGTGATTTGTGATTAAATCTGTGACTCTTGTCTTGAGGCCAAAGCTTCTAGTGTGGCCGTTTATATTGCAGCTTATTTTCATCACCACATAGACCACAATACTGGTTTAAATCAACCAGGCAAAAAGTATGCAATAATTCATTAACAAAGTCTAAAACTGGGGAAGCATGTTAGGTTCTGGGGAAAGTTGGGATCAGACCTCAGCCCCAGGCATAAGGCATCTCCATGAGGCCAAGGCCATGTTGAGATGTCAAGACACAGGTTGGGGTCAGGACCAGGACCAGCACCAGTGAGGCAAACTGGTGTCAGACAAAGCTCTGGAGTGGCTGAGCAGAACCACAGATACAGGAATGGGTTCTGTGACACCCATGGCTGGACAGGCAAGGGCTGCAGCAGAGCTGGAGACCAGCATCCTACAGCACTTCCGTAGGATCAACCAATACCTAGACTGCAATTCAGCTGCCTACACATGGAGATCTTTGATAAAGGAATTGCCATAGAACGTGAGAGATACCAGCAAACTGCTAGCAGATGAGATATGGGACTAAGAGTGAACAGGCAGATGGAGACTAGGAGCAATTCCCTCATGTATCAGGTGCCTCTCAAGAGTGTGAGCCCATGGAGAGAGCTTTTGACAATATGCTCGGTTTAGCAATTCAGTTCACCACACAGGGGGTTCCTAATTTAAGGTAAACTCAACCAGTCTTCATGGAGTACATTGGCTGTTGGAGAAGGAATGTCCTTTGGAAGCCACAACGAACTGACACTAGAGCTCATCTGGACAGGCAGGGTCACAGGAAAAGGTGTTAATTAAAAGACAGCAACACATGGCCATTCTGTTTAAGGAGACCTGCTCCATTACAGGGGCAGGTAGAGGTCAGAAGAGAGAAGGTGTGGAGATAAAGCAGAAGCAGGACATGGTAAAACAAGTAGGCCCAAGGTCCATGATGCTGACCTGAGGAGGAAGAAACATTAGGGGATATCCAAAGAATTATACAAGTGGCTGCTAGAGAACTGGAGCTCTGGCACTAGAAGTTTAGGCTGCTCTTTCCTTTTCCCCCTCTCCACCACTCCCATGGATTTTCCTGAATAAATCATAGTGAGGTCTTGCTGACTTCTCAGCACAGAGCCACAGTCACGAACAGTGTCTTGGCGTCTTTCATTAGCTCTTCTCAGAGATCAATGCTCTCCAAACATGTTATCTAACCACAGAGTGGTGGATGATCCTCACTAGCAGTTCTTTTTTTTTTGTTTCTCTTCTGGTTTCATTTATTTGGCTCAATTAATATTCAATCTGAGGAGTTCGCTTTCCACTTACTCAGATAAATGAAACAGAATTAAGAGCAAAGTGGGCTTTTTGGCTATATCCAGTGATCAGCCTTCCAGTGTGCAATTTCTTGCTATGAGGGGGTGAAGTACCAGCCCTTCTGAGTCCACTGCAAAGTGCTGCATGGGCACAGACCGTGGACCATTTTTTGAAAGGAAAGATTATCTTTCCAAGGGCATACAAGAGAAAACTTGGAAATCTGTCCTCAATTCCCAGATCTACTGCACCATGGTGGGGTTTAAGCTGCAGTTCCTCCATCTTCCAGCACCTCAACTCACCTCCCCACCCACACATGTTCATAAACTAAGATGCTCTGTGTCAGTCTTGCTACATGCTGTGTTGAAATGTTCGAACAAAAGAAGAGAAATGAGAATTCAAGTTAAGGGGATTCCACTGTGGTGCCAGCTTGGAGGCAGGAGTGGCGGAGGGAGACTACTGACATGAACAGAGGTAGAAGCCAAACATTTTCTTTGGCCCAGAGCTGGAACAGCTCTTGGTGACTCAGTGTATCGCAACACCTAAGGATTAGGAAGCTGTCACCAGCTGGATGACAGATCACCAGAGTTGGGAGCCAAAGATCAGAGAGGACCAGACACTCCAAAAAGTTGCGAAGAAAGCCCTACTCCAAGCAAGAATTTGCCAAAATTTGAGCATCAGGAAATGTTATCCCTATCTAAACACTGACCCTGATGTTTTAGTCCTTGACTGATGCAGGGTCAGCAACATGGATGCTCTCAGGATCCATGCACTGACCCAAGCAGGCTCGCTTCCCTGACTTCATGGGTTAACACCAGAATGTGGCCACAGATCTCCCTTCTCCCCTTCTGTATCCCATCACCCTGGAATCAGGGAAGTGCAGTGTCCAGTTTTCTCAAGCAGCAGGAAAACCCAGTCCCCAGGATCCCATCTTCTGGTGAACAAGCCAGCTCTTACAGCAACAGCAGGGCCACTTCCTCCTTGCGGAAAGCTCAGTTCAGTGTCACATGGGAGCTCAGAGGCTAGGCAAGAATCCAGCTCTTCAGGGTGGTATTCAACTGCATTAAATATTAGGGCCCACTTTCTCTTTCTGAAAACCCTTTATTTGCTCTCTCCACACTTCCCAAATTTTGCAGTTAATGAGGCTGGGACCTTACAGACAATAGCCTTAGTCCCGCACCATCTCAATTAATGTTTTTCAGCCTACACACGGTACGTAGCAAGGGTTCTGTGAAAGAAATAATATCTGATGGGGTATAATTCTTTTCTGCTAATTATCCCTATCCAAAGATGGATTAGTTCTCCTTTGTCAGACAGCCCAGAGAACTGTAGCTTTATTACTGTGAGTTTAAATAATTATGTATATCTATCCTAATAAGTGAAAATATGGTTTGAATTTCACAACAGATGATCATGAGGACTTCAAGCCTACTCTGTCACTGCAGTTGGCTGCAACTGTCAAATTGACTAGTTTTATTGTAAATTTTAACTATGAAAATCTCATTAAGTTCTGAGCTTTCACTGTGATACATGCATCATACAGATCTTATTTTCTCGTTATGCACATTTCTGTGGTGCTAATCATCAGAGTAGCCTCCTGATGAAAGAGCATGCCATCATTCCACGCAGGAAAGCACTGCAATGCCAGGAAAACTTCCCAGCACAAACCTATTTCCTAGGTTAGAGGAAAGAGGCTGCCTCCCACATCAACCAAAGACCGGCAACATTAGCACTGGGCTGGTACTTCCTGCAGATTTAAGAGGTCAGCTGTTGCAAAGAGGTGGATTAGACTGTTCTTTCTCTACTGAAATGAAAGAAACATATCTGCCGGTATCTGGGTTGGAAGATTAGTACTTTTAAAGTGATTTAATGACTACGGTTCAATCTATGGACATTTCTGGACAAATAGGCAGTGAATGTGTGAGGGTGAGTTGCCCTAAGCACACAGAATTAAACCTAACATATTTGGGTTGAACCTATGGCTTTTAGCCTGCCCACTGTCAGAGGAGAAAGTTAATAGATGTGTGGATATGAAAAGTCGGATACTTTGAGAGCTTTGGAGGTACTTATGAGCTGAGTAGAATCCTTTACTATTGTTGAATCTCACTTCTCTTTGGTACCTTGTAATTGGGTGATTGCAAAGGTTTACAATAACCAACATATTGCAGCACAATACAAGACTGTAAGATTGCTTTCTTTTCCTGCCAATTATGTGGTGAGGAATACATGGCTGACATGTCTTGCCACATAGGGAAAAAAAATCATTTCCCAATTATCTTTGTATATTTTTGGCTAAGAAGTTTTCTCATGAGTCACAAATCATTTTCTCATGGCATCAGTAGCCTTATTACATATGCAACTAATTTTGTTCTGTAATCTAAAGCAGGAACAATGAAAATTTCTGATATCTCTTCTGGCATTCAGTTATGAGAAGCTACAATATTTTTTCCTCGTCTACAAATAGCAGTAGTTAAAAAGGATCTCAGGAACAGGAATACTACTGTGCTTTCAGGTAAGGAATATAAGGAATATAAAGGCAGCATACACAATAGTCCTGATCGCAGTGCATCAGTCACCATTTACTCTTTGCTGTCAGAGCTCCAAAACAAACCATTTTCATGGCTCTCTTCTTGTACTTATTTATCACATGGAATTAATATTGGCCCCAATCTACTGAGTGAGATCAAGAGAGAGTTCAAAACTGTTCTCAACAAAAGAGAAAATAAAGATTTCTTTCCATTTGCTGACCCTTGAAAAAGAGAGAATACAAGTAACCACATTAAATAAAAACAACTTCAGTACTTGGCAATCAATAGACAACATCATAAATAGAAAAAGTTTCACTTTGATGAACATCAAAAAATCTTAACTTATTGATTCCTGCTTGCTTTCCTGTTCTGGGTTTTCTACCTCCCCCAGGAAGTGGTCTTCTTGTCCTCCATGGAAGAGCATCCACTGTGAAAATTATGAGGATTACCATAGGGTATACGTTTTATGAGAGAAAACCACTTGACAACGATGCTTGTATTACTAACTGGCTACTTTAACGTTGAAGCCTTTGTCCTGAGAATGTCTTAGCTGCTGTTCTTACTAAGATCTGATTGTTTTGAATCTTCCCTGCTGTAAAAAGACATCTGTTGCTGTTTCGATGTCTCTTAAGAAAACAGCCAAATATCTGTCCATGACAAAAAAACTCCATAATGTCAAACCAGCGGCAGGTATCTTCAAAGATACGTTATGTAGAGTTTCAAGATAAAGGTAAATTATCCTACAAATCTTAGAAAACTTCCCACTGCAGCCCTCAAATGAAACAGCAGCATGACTATTTCACCACAGGCACAAAAAATACTCCAAAGATTTAACTCATAACATGGACCCAAGTAAGAATAACTCACCTCAAGCCTTCCAATTCTTTAAACATCTCAATACATTCTGCTTTCAACAGAAACCTTTGAGTGAATTACTAACAAATATTTTCAGCTCTGCTTCTGAGATGCTGCAGAAGGCTAGAGATATAGAACCTCAGACATTATGTTCAGGGTGAAGCCCTGTCTTGTTGAATTTCACTACATCACACAACCTCAGTTTTCTCCCTGTACTTTCAGTACTTCTGTCAGCCTCCAACTACATTTTCATGTACAGGAACTGACCCGTAGGTCACACCAAGTGAGTTCTTCAGATTATCTTTCTTGCGTGCCTGTCAGCTCTCCTTTAGCAAGGATCAGCGAGGGCTGATCAATGAATCAGGAGCAGACTCTTTCCCTAATCCCCCAGCAAGCACACAGATGCCAGGCTGACTGTGTGTCATGAAGGCTTCTGCGTGGCCATGGCTCTTGAGAAGACTCTCTTTTTAACTTTTTTTTTCCTCTTTAAAAGTAGAGTTTTTTCTCTCTTCCCTTTTGGACACTGCTCTGCTTTGCACAGTATCTAAGGAGACTCTACAGACAAAGACAGTCACCGGCACCATCTGCCCCTCTGCCCTCTTTCTGCATGAGTTAGCAAAGCTGGCATCAGGAACCTACCAGCTGATTGAGTTCAGCTGCAAAGGAAGTGTTCTGCTGTAAGAGCAGGCATAGCACACTAGCTAGGGCTGTGCCAGTACCAAATTGTACCAGACTGACCTCAGTACCAAGCAGCTCTGCAGATCTGGGATTTGGGGTTAGGATTAAAAGCCCGAACCCAAAACCACTACTGACTTGCTTGGTTTTACTGGTGAGCAGTCAGTCTGCCTGTACATCCATAACTGCTGAGTTCAGCTCCTTCTGCAAACCAGCATACATTCAGAAATAAAAAAATGACATATAAAGAGGCAAGAGCCATTGTTAAGGCAGGGATGCCTTGAAATGAGAGTTCACTCTTGTCACTCAAAGGTATTTCAGCTCTGCTGTTTTGATCCTGGCTGCTTGGGATTCTCCAAGCCCACCTGGCTTCCAGATACTGGTGATCTTTATGCAGGAATATGCTACAAATCAGGGGGGTTTCTTGTCAAGCATTCACCCAAGCTCACATCACAGCACTTACAACCACTGATGGCTCAGTCCCAAGCAGTGATAAAGCTGAGGGCCTGTTTCATCTTAACCAACTCACACTGACTAGCTTTAACTACCTCTTCTGGATTGGCCTTACAGCTCTCCGACTGTACTTTTCCTGCCAAGATTGTTCATTTCAATGTTTTTCTTTCAAGTGTCTCAAGAGCACAGCTCATAGAACTCCATATAAATCTCTAAATTTACAGCATGTCCTAGTTATACACAAGATGGTCAGGAAACTATGCCTAATAGAAAGCTGTCAGCAGCAGATTATGAGAAGTGTGCAGGACAGGTAACAATAAGGCAGGAAAGAAATACAAAGATCTGCAGGAAAACAGAAGAAGGGGCGGTGAGCCTAGGTACTGAGGCCAGGTCACTAGTTGGCATTTTTGCCATCTTAATCACACCAACTTTGGTGCTATTTTTACAGTATTTCCCTACTGGCAAAACAGTAGCAATCCTACCAGTATAAAAATACCAGACCTTTCATTGCTCCAGGAATTTAGGAAAACTGCACAAATCCCAATTCCTCTTTTGTTGGTGGACACTGCCTCTAGGTCCAAGTGTTACTAAATCAGGCCCCCTATCAGTCCTTCCCTGATGCAGGGATGGGTTCTGGATGTCAGCACAGAACAGGGGCTGCATGGAGGCACTGCCCTTCCTTCAGAGGATTCCAGCAATCTTATGTCTGAGTTTGTTCATGAGTGAGGACAACATGGCAGGTGAAAATGGGCATGATAGACTCATGCCTGACCACAGGGTGGATGTGCTTGAGACCCTTCCCTCTTCCCTTTTCCAGATTCATTTCCATTGGTCCCAGGGCCAGCACCCTCCTTCTCCTCAATGTAGTCCCCATCTGAGTTAACTTCTCTGCCCTGCCAAGAAGAACGGAAAGGAGGTTTGGTTTTAATGACATGGCAGACAGGAACAACACACCCCAGAGGACCTATTTCTGTCAGTCTTTGACACCTTCCCCTTTTAATCTTGATAGGGAGTGAGCAGAAGAGAACTGAGTGGCTAGATTGTGAGGCTCTTGATGGTGGAGTACATGAAGAAACCTGCCAGTGACAGAAGAATGAGAAAAGGATGGGTCATCCTGCCTGCTCAGGTGCCTGGTCATTAAGCCTAGATGTCCCAAAGGGGTTCTGTCCCAACATCCTCCAGTGGAACTAAGTCTGTTTCCAAGCAAGACCCTGTTCTAAGGAAAATCCTTGAGCAATCCTGCTGGACCAAGACAGTCACAGCTTTCTGCAGCCAAACTGGCTCTGCAGCCCAGGCAGCGGGAAATCTCTACTCCTTTGTTAAACACTTCTGTAGTTAGAAGACATCAAGGTTGGTTTTTGGGAGAGCCAGTGGGTACGTAAGGTTAAGCTGCACTCGTGTGTTTAGCTATTTCTTTTTCCAAGTGAGGGAGAAAAAGGGGAAAACTCAGCATTTTAATAAAGAGTTTGTCTCATCCTTCCCCAGTACCTAGTTCAGATTTGGTTTTCCAAGCCGTACATTCATTCAGCTGACTTGGAGCTAGTCAGCAGTGTTTTGAAGTTAAATCAGCTTTTGTAAGTGAATCTTGTTATGGATAAGATTGGGTGTGGGTAAGAAGGCTTAATTGTATGCTTTTTCCACTGTGAAACCCCCCAAAATATCAGCAACCAACTTTTTCCCTTCTTCATTAGTTCCCTTTGCTTTTTTTTCCAAAGGCCAGGATAGAATATCCAGATCCCCATTCCTTTTGTTTCTAATAGGCTTCAAACACTCAGTGAAGAGCAGTGATTTTTTTTTCCCCTTCTCTCAGACAACTGAAACAGAAACCATGCTCTGTCGTCATCTGGCAGCAAAGAGCAGTGTCAGGGAGAAATAGTGCAGAGGTCACTGGTAAAACGGACATGGAAAATGAAATATGCACTGCCCATGAAAGGACAAAATCTAACTAATGGTCACGGTTTGTCTTTGGCTTACAGCTATTTTACCTATTAATATTTGACTTATTTAAGGTTTGCAAATCGATTCTGAAATAGGGATCCAAGGACTTAGCCTGAGGCATCCGAGTGTTTCCACCTCAAACTCAAAGAATGGTGAATCAGGTCCTTAATACAAACAGTAAAAGGAGAAAATACGGTCTCCCATTCAATGCTAACATGCCTGACCCCACACGCGCTGTTCCCCAGCTGACAAATTAAAGCTTTTATTTGCATTGGGGTCCCTCTAGTGGGAAAAGGAAGAATCCCGAAAATCTCTGCAAAACTTGCAAGGGATGTGCTTTATTACAGAGCGGCACAATTTGAGACTCGTGTTTCTGCGTCTTTGTTTCACCATTGATCAGAGGTCACACCACAGCTTCATATAAATTAAGCTACTCTGATGATATCAGGCCAAACATCATCCCCCCCATGCTCTGAAGGACTTCACTCCTCGCAGCCTCCTGGTCGCCTACATACCAGGATATGCTACACCTTTCCATCATACAGGTGTGAGGGGATGGAGCAGCCCCATGCAGCTGTACAGACTGGGAGTCACTTGGCCTGGGAGCAGAAAAGAGCCTGGTATCCTACTGTACACTAAGTGAACTCGAGTCAGCAGCACACCCTTCCCAGCTTCACACTGGGCTGTAGCAAGGCTGAAGCCAGCAAGTCACAAGAGAGATCCTTCCCCTCTTTTCAGCACTGGTGCAGCCACTGTGGCCAGCTTTGGGCTTCCAAAAACAATGCAGACATTTGCAGAGCAGATTAAGTTCCACAGAGGGCTATTAAGGTGGTTGGGGGCTATAGCACATGACATAGGAGGAAAAGCTGAACTTTCAGCCTGGAGAAAAAATGGCTCAGCCAAGACCTCGCCTCTGTCTACAACTGTCTGATGGGAGGACATAAAGAAGGTGAAGTCCATCTCTTCTCAGAGACTGACAGTGAAGAGACACAAGGCAAAACAAGGGAAATTCATGACAGACACAAGTTAAGAAGTATTTTACTGTGAACACACTTCAGCAGCAGAGAAAGTGCTCAGAGAGGGTTAGGAATCTTCAGCACTGGAGATCAAGGACTCGACTGGACAAGGCCCAGAGCAACATGGTCTGATTTCAAAGTCAAACCTTTGAGCAGGAGGTTAGGCCATGTGAAGTCTGAGAGGTTTCTCTCAATTCAAACTATTCTGATTTGCGTCTCTCACCCACTGAATAACTTATCTGGTTCCAGGCTTTGGTGAAGACTATTTTGAAAAGGAGCAATATCTATATAAGAAATAAGCAAAATAGACCAATCTGACATCTGAGATTGTGGAACAGAGACAAAGTCTGAGGGAAAACTGTCAGTCTACATTCATCCCTCTTAACCTTAGATACCTTCATTAGGAGCATGACAAACCAGTCTGAACTTTTCTGAATCACCTTTTATTTATCCATTGTTGAAGAAAGAAACTAAAACACAGACCAATTCAGTGACACGTTCTCATCAGCAATTCAGCAGCTCTGGAGAACAATTCTTACGTGCTTCAAATCAAGGCATGCTGCTGTTTAGAAATAATAAGATTTGGTGTTGGGTGAAGGGAGGAAGTTAATGCTTTTTACATTGCAGCTAGAGTGGCAAAATGGTTATAATCACTTAGGAAAAAAAATGCTGGCAAACCTGCTTGACACAAGGGTGGTTTCGGTGTTTATTTTTTGTTCATTATTTCTTCATTCTTCTGTATTTTATGACTACATGATGTTGTCAGGAATTACAGGCCTGGGTTTGCTGCCACTGAAATAAACAGAGAACTCACTGATTTGTCTACTGCCAAACCGCGATTTTTATGACCAGACACAGGCAGGCTTCCACAGTGGTCAGCCCAGCACGTGGACAGCCTGGCCAAGAGAGTAACCAGTTTTCTTCAGGGCAAGATGCTGACTTGTCCTCAATAGATGGCTGCATGAGTGTTTCCTCTCTTAGGCAATGGCTGAGGAAGGGAGCGCTCTACCACCTCATGTACAGCAGAGCAATCTCTGCCAAACCTTTCACAAAATATTCTACCTTGAACAGGAGTTCCAAGTGAAAAGCTGCAGCTCCAAGGGTTGAAACTCAACCAAGTTATAAGTCAAAAGAAGTAAGGTAATGTTACTGTGTACAGCACTACAAGCTGCTACATACTGTGCTTGACAGCATTAGCACTGTCTTTGTAGAGTTGTGGAGGAAGTATTGGGCCATCAATGGGAAAGCAAAGGCCCAAGGAGCATTCCTTCTGGTTTTAAGTTGTTCAAATACCAGCTGAGTGTCACAGTGAAACAGGATAATTCCAGGCTTGTGCTTTGACACAAGAATCTGCTCAGCTCCAGGCATAAAGAGAAAAATGTTATGTCTCTCTCTGTGACCAAAACCACAGACCAGAAACTGCTGTCCCATCACCTCCCTACCAAGGTTGTGCTGAAGCAGTGAAGTGAACTGTGAACATGACCTTGAAAGAAAAGGTTTCTACCACAGAATAAAATATGCCAGCATGAATCCAATTAACCCGTTTCCTTCTGTTCTGGGGACTGGAAAAGACCAGTCTGACATTGCTAAGCAGATGAGCACCTGCTTCCAGTGCATTTAATACACTATACTCTTGATTTCTCTGGCCTCCTTTCTGTACAAGAGAGAAGCCAGGTCTGCTGAGAGTGGCCCCAGAAAACACCTCCTTGACAAAGGAACTGACTGGCATGCTGGAGCTATGCAATGAATTCTTATGACCTAGAGGTGATATCTGATAGGACCTCTGGCAGTGGTTTTCAGAAATAACCACCAACAACAGAGAGGTTTCAGAACTATTTCACCCCAGAATCTACAAGGGGTGTCCACAAGGTTATAAAATATTAAGTTCCTCACTCTTCCGGGTCTGCTATTAGTAAAAGCTGAAAAGTTGGGCTCCACAGAACCCTAATGAGCTCAGAGCTTTGGAAAAGCTGCAGATAATGAAGTAAATAAATAAATTATACTTTCATTTTATATAGAAAAAAATATGATTTCACAGAATTTTATTTGGCTATAATTCTTGGGAACAAGTAAAGACAAATCATGATGGTAAGATGGATTTATTGTTCAATTTTAGGTGTTTGCCTGCAAGACCTTCTCGGCAAAACAATGTAAAGAAAACTTTGACATGAACCTGCAATTGGCTGAAATATTCCTCAAAAATCCATGGAAACAGGAGAACTGGTGAACTTCAGCCAATGCATTTTAAGCTTTGAGAAGTTTGAAGTGAGAAAAGCAGGTCTTATAGTGGAAGAATGTTTGGCAATACAAGCATAGCAATTGCTACCAGCTCCACCCATGACACATTCAAATTAGTGTATATGGCAGAGTCACCAGTAAAAAGTAGATTAGTGAGCCCAAGTATTTCCACTATTATTTGCATTGATACTTGCCATGAGAATAGCAATTTTTTATCTATGAATAAAAACATAAAGTCTAAGCCTTTTTGGCACTATAAAGAAAACTTCTTTTTTCTCCCACATGTTAACATGGAGTTTCACAGGCAACATGCCAAGAAGACCGGAGAAGCTAAATTCACTGTATAAATAATTCAGGATCAAAACCACTGGTGGTAAATCTGGAAAGTCACCATCTGACCTACCATATGTGGTTACTATGGAAATAGCTTTCTCCTTTAACTTAATGTACTCAGTAGTGGGAACCATTTCCTTATGATTCACATGAATCTCTGGCATGTGCTCCACTGCTAAGTGCCAGCAAAAAGCTGTTTGTTGCAGTGATAATATAATACCTTGACAGGAATACAGGGCTACAGGACTGGAAGCTGCCACAAACTGTGTCTGACCTAAGCAGAGTGAAGTAAGAATATCTGTCAGCCAAAGCAAATCAGAAGATGACCTGCACCCAGTCTTGCTATGCAGTCATGCTGAATGCCAGTAATATCAGTCCCAAGTCAATAATAAAACTGTAGCTCACAATGAATAGGCACAGCTTGTTTCCAACCCAGAGATGAGGTTCATGGCCACCTGCTTGTAAAATGTGTTCTTATTTGGATTAAAAAGGGAGAGTTTGTGATTTGAAGGATTAAACCCAGTGTAAAAATTCAAGAACATGGGACTTCTTACCTGTCCCTGATATTGCTGCATTGTCCATGGAAGTAGTTCCACTTGTCTATGCCTGCAAAATTGAAATACCATGGTCTAGAACACAAGCTCATGAGAAGCAGCTGAGGGAACTGGGATTGTTCAGCCTGGAGAAAAGGAGGCTGAAGGGGGACCTTATTGCTCTCTACAACCAGGTTGTGGTGAAGAGGGTGTCAGTCTCTTTTCCCAAGTAACAAGTGATAGAATGCGAGGAAACAGTCTCAGATTGCACCAGGGCAGGTTTAGATCAGATGCTAATAATACTTTTTTTCCCTGAAAGGACTGTCAAGCACTGGAATAGGTTTCCCAGGGAAGTGTTGGAATCACCATCCCTGAAGGTATCTGAAAGACATGTACATCTGCTGTTTAAGGATATGGTTTAGTGGTGATCTTAACAGTACCAGGTTAATAGTTAGACTTCATGATCTTAAGGATCTTTTTCAACCTAAATGATCCTATGATTATATAGATGCAAAAATACTCATCCAAAGTGTTCATCAAAGAAGGAGTGCTCATACAAAAACACTCACTGAGCAAAGCACGTCATCACTGTGTGGTTCTGTATAGATAATTTTGTGCAAAACCTTCCTCACTGGTGCTTGTTATTGAAGTGTCATTTGGGCCCACCATCATTCCATTTTCTTATGTGCAAGTAGGAAATGGCTAAGATCTGAGCATCTCTAACTTCCCGGCTTTTGTTTTGAGTTGGTGTCATCTGATGATTAAAGCACATCCCTGGAGAGCAAGCAGCTCCAGTCCTCCATCCAGCCCCTTAGCTCTCCCCCATCTCTTGTACAGACAAGCTGTGTGGGGCCCTGTCCCCATTCAGCTGAAGGACAGGGGTGTGCTGTCAGAGGAATAGCAGGCAGTGCTCAAGAAAGGGAAGGAGCTGGCACTGCTCTCCCCATTCTCCAAAGGAGGGATGGGAGTCACAAGGTCAGGAGAACACAATGGCCAGAAAAGCCATCCCTTTGCAATACATCTCTAGGAGAGAAAAGAGCATCCTTTGCCGGAGGTGGGTTTTTTTAAAGCAATCAGTTGTGGGATCATTTTAACAGCTGGTTGCACTGTCTAATATAGGCAGCCATGATGAGATAAAATGTTTCTGCATTTCCCAAGCTCCTGCAGAGAGACCTTATCTTGCCCCAGTGTGGGTGTGCATTTCTGGTCCTTCCAGCAAGTGGATGTAGGACACTATGTTCTACATATTGCAGTGGGCTTTGAAGGCTCACCCTGATGTGAGCTGCAAACCTCCAGATGAGAAGGCTTTTGGGGTGTAACTGTCACAAATAATACAGTTCTTGAATGACAGTGGCCCTGATCCTCCTTACTTTAATAACTACAGATCATTATTATTTTATTTGTTCATATACCTCAGTTGTGTCCCAAATGGGGAGCAATGCTGCCTTTTACAGTTATTGGGAGATTTAAACACTATTTAAGATTCCTCATGTCCAGATGATGAAGTTGTAACATGCTGCTTTTCCTGAATTCAGGATCTTTTCTTCTAACAGCCAGCTAGTCATGACAGAGATTCAAAAGCTAGCAAATGGATCAGTAGTCCCAGCTCTGTAACACAGACCATCACATCCGAAAGATTTACACCCCATTACCTGTGGCACTGATGTGCATTTGTCAAACTCAGGCAAATGGAGTTTGATCACATCTGTTAAAACTGTGTCAGCAAAATATGCATCAAGACATAACAAAAAGCTCTTCACTGTGAATAATAGTGATGAGAAAGCTTTTGATTTGGTTTTATCTCAGCATTGCCCTTTCCCAAAGTGCAACATGTCACACACTGGTTTTTGCAGGCAGCATGCGGACTCCCTGCATCTATCCTCACAACATTTGTTAAGTGATAGCCACTCTACTGTGTGTCATCAACATTTATTGGGTATTAGGATACTCCCAGAGCTGCAAGGGTGAAGGACAGCCACAAAGGGCTAGAAAGATCCTAAGGGGAAAGCTGGCCTTTGCACCATCACACACAGGACAGTGACAGTGGGGACAAGGCTAAAAGCTACACCCTCTGCAACTGTCTGGCCAGATGCATTAAATGGCTCTTCTGCTTAATCAGCCATTACAAAGAGAGTTAATTAATCAAGTGAGGTGTAACAATCTGAAACAGAAGCTGCAGCCTTGCAACTCTGTGTGTGCTGAGATACAATCAACCTATATATAGTTGTAAAAATGAGATATTTCTCTAAGGCAGCCAGTCACAGGTACCGCCTCAGGTACGTAGGGGTGATCTCACCTTGGACATAGCTCTCAGAGACTCACCTGGCAGCTGACAAGTTAGGTGTACCTCCTCTATGCAAGGCAGCTCCTCTGTCCCTGCAGCTCAGATCCATAAGCATTGCCTTCCTAGTTCACATGGTGCAGGGGTGCCTGTGTTTAGTCCTACCTCACGCACTGGATGCACTTAAGCAAGTGCAGAGAGACTCATAGAAGCAATATCAGGGCTCATCAGGTCCAGCTCTGCATGGAGCACACACAGAAGCCCCTTTCCCAGATTGACTCAAATCTGAAGACACCATCCCCATGCTCACGCAGCCCTGCCAGTCCCATGTCATCGGTCTGTTAACCACAAGGCACTTGAGCTCTTCATGAATGATGAAGAGGGAATGGCATTGAGCTCCCTGGGCTGAGCAATCTGCCCCAGCACTTCGGATGCTAAAGACCTTTCCCTGTGAGGCAGGCAGATAGACCTCTTGTAATTAAGTAATGAGCCCCAGCACCTTTCGTGACCTTGCAATTACATACTATTATGCTGACTCTCCTAACCTTCCTTAACTTCCACGTAAGAAGCACTGGGATGCTTAATTCTGAAAATGATGGATGATCTCTAAATGAGCAAGGAATCTCAATTCCCTCACATATGTTTAATATTATCTGGCCTAGGCAGACCTGCACTGCATATCTGAGGGTTCTGCATGTACAGCTCTCCTAAAACCCACTGAAATTTAAAAGCCATATCAACATGTCCAAAACGTAAAAGACACAGTTAAGCATTTTTGCACCATGTTTTATGGTCTTTATGGCATTGCAAACAAATCTTTAGTCATGGAATTTGTCTGATTAGCAATTACTAGTGTCAGGCAAACTCAGCACTCACAGTTGTTGCTAGGTTATCTTTTTGCATGACCATGTCCACCCATTTTTATAGGGGACACATAAGAATTTGCATTATCAGGACAGCCAAATGTTTGCACTCTCACAAATACTCCAGTGAAAGATTACCTCATTTTACACAAAAAAGATTCGGGTGTCATCCTCTGAAAAAAGGGAAATCTTTGGCTTTCAACCCAATTCACAGACAGGAAAAATATGTTTGGGCCTTCAGTCATTATGAAACAAACAGAAATCATTGTTTTGCTTTTACATTGTTTTGTTTGTTTGTTTGTTTCAGCAAAACCAAGAATTTTCCACATCAGTTTTTATTTTGACAATGTAGTGATTTCTTTTCAAGCAGTATTTCCAAAGGAATATTCCAACTGGCTTTAGCTGCTCACATTTGTGTCCAATAAAGAAAGGGAAAATGTCAGTGCGAGACACAAAAGCTGTGGAGTCATCAGGATGAGCAATCAGGAGGAGTGCATATTACTTGGCTATTCCCAAAACTCTGTTCCTTAGTAAATAATAATTCTGAGTTCCTGTTCATCTACAGATCTCAAACAACATTTCTAAGAGAAACCTTTATCCTTAAAATAAAAATCCACTTCTTTCACATGCTTTTCAGAAAAAGGATATACATACACTTCACATGCAAAATTATTTCTAGCCACCCACACTAGATTCAGTAACCACATATTCCAATTTCCATAACCTATTTTCTTCCCCACACTTTCTCCTCACTGAAGTGTCAAATCCTTCGTTGCACTGTAATCTCCTTTTCCATACACTTTATTTAAATATTAAATAAATAATCATTTTTCCAAATTGATCACCAAAGCTACACTCTGGGTTACTGCTGCTGTTATTCTACATGCAGTTCACAGTCACACACATGTGCACAAACATGATGAAAATTGGGAAAAGTCTGGCACTAAAATAAGAAACTCAAGGGATTCAAGGACCTACAGTCTTGGGTTTTATATATTCCTAAGGTGAGGTTAGTGCTTGAAGCAAAGGAGTTTCACTCTATTTCACAACAAGAAGCAGTCAAGTTGCATGCTTCCATCTCACAATTTCAGCCTACCCAGAACACTGTATTTGACAGAGTCCTGACCACGTTCCTCCAGGTAACTTAAATCCCCATTTTTCTGTCTCCCGTACTCATACTGGCTTCTGACATGCAGTTTGAGGAATCTGGCACTTAAGTCCATGTGAGAAGTTATACAGAAAGATCAGACCATCATATATCACAGCATATTCTACCAGCAACTGAATTATTCATTTTCTTGTTAACTTTTTCTATCTCCATTCTTTAATGTAAATCAAGATGATATAGAATCCCTATTCCACTGCAGCCATTTAAGTTGGTTTGGCAAGTTACAGAGGAGAATTGGAGGATAACAACTCCTGAAAGCAAAAGTTGAAAAGGAGGATCCAGCCTTCATGGCAGCTGAACCCCCTTTAAAACAATGGAGTTTTTCCAAAGTATCCTAGTCTAATGTAACTCTGCTACTGGTTGCTTGGATTGACTTCAAGATTAGACTCTCCAGGT
This sequence comes from Forpus xanthops, assembly GCA_032466535.1. Lineage (NCBI taxonomy): Eukaryota > Metazoa > Chordata > Aves > Psittaciformes > Psittacidae > Forpus > Forpus xanthops. The sequence goes on along the minus strand of JASSUY010012533.1, from coordinate 7,369 downwards.
GCATTTGACAACCCCATTCCAGATCTGCTTGTATGTTCAGCCCAAGGGTACACTTACAGTATCAGGTTGTTGGCAAGATTTCATCACATTATTTTGGATGCCAAAAAAAGAACTGGTTTTGTCATCATTAATGCAAAAAAGCATTCATTTTGATGGCATTTGCCTAGAAAGAAATTGAACAACACATTGTGAAGTTTATGTATCTTATTTTGTCCTTTTGGAATTGCAGTTCTGATTTTTATTTCTCTTGACATGGATTTTCAAAACAAAATTGAATTATAACAGTTACAAAAGTTTGAAATTAAGACCAAACATTTTGTCTCATTTATGTGCCTTCCTGGAATTTCACTTACTTGGAAAGCATAGTTTTTCCTTTCCAGTTGGGAACAGAAAATCAGAGTTTCCTTGAAAAAGAAGATCTTGTCTCCACCCATAATATTTGCCATCAACTGTGCTTAAAATTGCTAGGAAAGGATTTTCAAATAATCAAAACCATATCAAAATTGCTCAAAGCTTCATCCACATGCAAACACTATAGTGGTCACTGTGGTCAGGCTAAGTCCCACACTGCAGCATGTGGATCTGAACGGTAGGTCTTTCCCAGTGCCCTCCTCCCTTAGAAGACCCCCAAACCAATATATCAGAAAGTAACACCCAGCTTTCACAGTTGGGCACCAAAAGACTGATCACATCCAACAGTGGCAGAAGGGGATAGCAACTTTTGCAAATAGTATTGGTGACCTTGAATGAAGGAGGTTTGAACCAGAACCCTGAAGAATCTTACAAAGCAGAGTAGCTGGGTCGCCCTTGGATCAGGAGATACCGGTCCAGGACTCCTTTTATGTGATAAAACTCTGACTTGTCTCAGATGGACGCACTTCCAAAATTCACTTTTACCAGGATCCTGAAAGTATAATTGCTAGATATATCACTTCTAAAACCAGGTAGGATAGAAGGTTAGATTCATTGCACAAATAAGTCAATGAATTCACAGACACTGAAAGGCTTCAGATCACACAGTGCCAACACTCTGCAGTCTCATTCTTCCCTTTACTCAGTCAGTAAGGGGTTGTCCTGGTGGATGACATATGTGGAATCTTTTTTTTCCACCCTCAAGTAATTACAAGGAAGACAGAAATTCTCCACTGAGAGAAGATTAATGAGTGTGTAAGTACCCAGGGAACTGAGAGGGCTGTTACCGCACCCAAAACAAATGAATCATGGGAGAACACTTTGAAGAACGCCACCTCCTATGAAATAAGAATCCCACATTATTCTGAAGTGGTTTAGGACACGGAAAAAGTACCTGTGACGTCACCAGGACTGTTGGGTACTTCCATTCTGGGCCTGTGCTGCCAAGTATTCCTGGAGCGGGGATTTAATTTTGGCTGTGTCACTGTTGCCCTGTCAGCTGTGCTGCTGCAAATGCAGCTCTTGTGTCATTCCAGCTGGGTTGTTGCTGTCTTTCAAAATCCTCATCGTGTGTAACACTACCAACGGACAACTCACAATAATAAAGTCTAATTGGGCATATGAGTAAGATCAATAATGCACTGTTACAGGTAGAAGTTGTTACAGGGCCAAGTCTGGGGCAAATGAAACTGAACAGCAGCCTGAATAAAATGACCTTTTCCAGACTCTTACTAACCAGGTGTGTAAATGTTTGTGCGCTCCCAACCTTGGCAGAGTGGCTTGAAGAGGAAAGGCCACCGGTGGATACTTTGTCTGGGAGAATGGGGCTTTTATCCTAGTGGGGATCCTCGATGTCCAGAGGAAAGATTGTATCTCTGCACTGCACTACAGCAGTTAAAAAACTGATCAAACAGGATCCCTTGTCATGTGATGAATATAGAAATACTGAAGTTTGTCAGCTCCTCATTTAAGCAGGAGTTACAGTAGTTCCCCCTTGGTAGTTCCAGTAGATGGAGCAGCTCCTATCTCGGTGAGGGCTCCTGGGGGTCTCTGCCACATCTGTCTTCCTAGTGCTGGACTTTTCTTCCTTTAGAGCTTCACAATCACATTGTGACATTCCCTAGACCTCCAGCTGCATTTTGGAATAAAAATGAGGAACAAATAGCCATCCTATAAAAGTCCCCTTTCATCTGCTTAACATCTCACTCCCTGCAGGGACAGGTGAAAACTTAACCACTGGCCACGCAGTAAGCTGATACTCACTTTTTAGCTCACACAAATCATCTGACATCGTTCAGCTCCTTGGTGGGTGAAATGGAGCCAGGGATGAATCCCACAGAGACAGAACCCAAGACCCCATCCCATCAGCTCATATTGCAGCAGGTATTGATACAGGGGTCTGGACCAGCCAGACTAGCACTAAGCCAGGACCTGCTATCCTACCTCCATGCTACAGCACAGCCTCCTGGGATCCCTGGGGAGAGATCTTCACCTTCCTTAGACTGCAGAATAAAGACCATTTAATTACAAATTTCATGCTGCCATTCCCAGACGAGCTGATCTAAGTGCCCACTTGCACAGCTCACAGGTAGCACTATACACAGTGCAAGTTTGCTTTGTCTTCATTAATCTTTTCCAGCAGCAGATGGATTCTCAAGCAGCAGAAAAACACCATATCAAACATAGCTCTCTTCCAGTTTCACACTGTACTGGGAAAATTGGTGCCAAAGAAAGAAGGAAGAAGAAGCAACATCCAACATACACAGCACACAACTGGGAAAGGTCTGAAAAGCACAGAAGGAAGAAGCTAAACCTATTAAAGAAGTTCTTTTAGACTTTTAATAAAATAGAGGTAATCAACAAGATAATAGCAAAAACTTAACCCTCCAATGTATAAGAGGCAAACCAGAATGATTGCCATTGCAGTCAGACTCCTGTGCAGCATGTTTTTATTGAGAAGTAACACAGATGGCTTGCTGCTCACTATGTTTCCTAGGTGAATAGGCAAACCTATCCTTGAACTTAGGCTGGGGTTAAAGATGACCGAGACAAGGTGCTCTGATTGAAAGTGACAATGACTGTCAAATGATCAATAATAACACAGGAAGAACCAGTTCTGACATAGTCAAAAGCTTATTAATGTCACAGGTTGTTGGATCTTTCTTCTGCAGGCAGTGACTTCTCTGATTAGACTGGAGGGACACTGGTTTTCCCCCTGGATAATTTCAAGAATATTTTCCCTGTCCCAGAATTTTAGTAGATTAAAATTCATGCACTTGGGAAAACTTCCGGAAGGTCTCTGGAGCTAGAGGATGACAAATTCCCTCAGTACTGCAGTGTGCTTTTGAACTGATCCTGAATGGTAGGACTTCCCTCTTACTTTTTGCAAGTGCTCAAAGGAGCTCTTTCATAGGCATAAATCAGGACAACTCACTGATTCCAGTTCCTAAGGAGAATTAGCTATATCACCATTTTCATTCACTCTAAGATTTTAGGGCAAAGAAAATTGTTTTAAATGAGTCAGAGCAAAATTCATCATCCTTTTAGCGCTGTGTATACTTCTTTCTACTCTGTAATTTCATCTCTGGAAATTCCAGCAATGTCAATGAGAGCAAATTGAGAGTCCCAAGGAATAATGAAATTAAACAAAATATCCAGTGCTACTTCCAGAAACTAAAGTGGAACTTCTACAAAACCCTGGGGAAGTTTTACATTTTGGAGTATCAGCAAAGCAGCAATAACTGTTCCTCTCTCCACAGAAATTCACAAAGAGCTATAAACACCTACAATAAATCTAAGACTTGTGACCACTTCTTAAACTGAATGTGTTGGAGGGTTTCTGTTGCAAACCCCAAGGTACTCTCAGTATTATTATGTTTTATTATACTACTTAAATAAGCTTTAAAATTTATACACTGGAACAGGTATATTAACTTCCATAGTAGCCATAATCCAGTGAAGAATTTGCAAAAGAAAAGAACTTTGTAAATTTTTTATATTGTTTTATATTTCAATACAAGAGCCAATACTAATTCTTTGAGCCTTGATATTATGTGTTAGGTTAAAAGGTTTGTGAAAGCGATTACCTGATTTTCTAGGGGTTGTAAGGAAAAAGTTAGGCTCTTTTGTGGGAATGGATCACTGAAACAATAGCCACCTCCAGTCTAAACACAGCACATGCCATCACCCAGACCAGAAGCAGGTACAAAAGACAAAAGGGTTTTACTTGCTGCTCTTGTGTGAATGTGCATACTTTAAGCAGACAAACAGGGAGATCAAAGGAAACAGAAATGCAAAGGATACAACTTGAAAAACATCAATAGCATGACAAGGTAAAAGAGAAAGCAGAAGTGGGAGGGAAAGGGCACATGGCTCATACACAAAAGCCTCTTGTTGCCCGAGCCTTTCAAAGTTCAGGGAAAATGGATTTTGTATATTGCTTAAAAGTAAGCACCCTCTGAGAAAGGGACCGCATTCCTCCCTCATTACAGGAGCCCACTGCTGCCATCCAGCATGTGCCTGGAGGTCTCCACATTCAGACAAGTCCCCATGAAGTTAGTGTGTCTTCAGAGGCAGAAGAACCCACAGGCAAAGCTCAGACCATAAAGTCAAAGCATTTTCAGGCTCAGCACGATTCCTGCGTGCTCCCGGGGTGCTTACTTGTCAAACAGTCCCACTGAAATCAGCAGGTCTGCTCACATTTGCACCCTTATTCGCAGCTCCCTGAGATGTTGCATGCTCGTGTCCTAATTTTAAAAGCCAAAATACAATGTCATCAAAGCAGGGGTATGATTATAGAAGTGTAACGTGGAGGAGACAGTGGTGTAAGAAGGGAGCATCAGAGGAGTCCATGGAAGTGTTAGTACAAACAGCTGTTGAAAACAATTAAGAAAACGGCATGCTGCAGCATGTCATTGTCATGCTGACAGGCAGAGAAAACTGAGGCTGTTCAGCCTGGAGAAGACAAGCTGAGTGGAAACCTCAGAGCAGCTTCTAGTGTCTGAGAGGGGCTTATAAGGATACTGGAGGGGGACTCATCCTCAGGGGCTGTAGCAACAGGTCAAGGGGTAATGCATTCAAACTGAAAAAGGGGAACTTTAGATTGGATATAAGGAGAAAGTTCTTTACTGTGAGGGTGGTGAGGCACCGGAACGGGCTGCCCAAGGAAGTTGTGAATGTTCCATCCCTGGCAGTGTTCAAGCCCAAGCTGCACGGAGCCTTGGGCAACATGGTCTGGTGTGAGGTGTCCCTGGCAAGGCAGTTGAAACTAGATGATGCTAAGGTCCTTTCCAGCCCAAACCATTCTGTGATTCTGTCATACTGTAGAACTCAAGTCCAATAGCAGTAAAATTAAAGAAAATTTAATAATTAAGTCAATTATTATTCATTAAATATTGAGACTGTGATAGAAACTGATTGTGTTCACTGGGTTATCAGTCTGGGGGCTCCACCACCACAGAATAGCCCAATTTAAATAAATATCACAGTTCAAAAACCCTTTTGCAGGCTGCACAGATTCACTCTCCCAGAGAGGTTTTGGGAACCCAGGAGACAAAATAAAGAAGCAGAAGCAATCCTGCCTAAGAAGCCTCCCAGCTCATCTTTCTGTGACCTATTTGTGAAGATTCCCCAAAGAAGGAAGCTCCACAAGCTCCCCGGGCAGCCTGTTTCACTGTTCTCACATGAGTGTTCCAGCCAAACCAATTGCCATGGTAGGTTTTGCAGCATCCCTCATCAGCTGCAGCGTGTCATGGCTCTGTTTAACATGGCTGTTGTATGAGGCTTCATTTTTAACGTTATAAAAGTTAACATAGAAAAGATTTTAGGTGAAATCGCATAAATATACTGACTGCATTAGCTTTATACTCCACTACTTTTCATTTAAAAGTCATTTATTGGCGTACCAATGTCAATAGCTGTTAATTTAGAAGGTTTGACTGGAAAGTGAGAGTTAATTTACTAACTTCTGTTACTTCTATCTCTGGATGTGTTTCATTGGAGTCACCATGATGTCTCTCTTATAGCCCATACCTTACTTCAAGGGGTTGTACACACTGGTGTTAGTTCCATGCAAACTACTGTGAATCAAATGCAGATGATATTGATCTTTTTGTTCTGCCCTTTGACTACCAAAGTCACAGACAGGCTACAGAACCACATATAAGCCACGTTTTTATATTAAGCTATAATTGTAGTATACAAGGAAGTTCAGTAGGCTGGTCAAAAACTGCCCTAGGGCTGCTGTCCTGGATCAGAGCAGAGATCCATCTAGCTCACTATCCTGTGGGGTTTTAGCACAGCAATTCCCATGTACTTCAGAAGAAACCTTTTAATATATCACAGAGTAGTTATATACAGAATGAACTGCATTAAATCTCAGTGTTAAACCTAATTTTTAAAGAATTAATTATCCCAAAAGAGCAAGATTTAGTGATAAACTTCTAAAATCTCAGAAAGAGGAAAAAAATTAAAATAGCTTTAATGTAGAAACCAATTTAGTAGTGATGGATAAAAAGAGTATTAGTGGAAGTTAGGTGGGCTCCAGCTGTCATCTCTTCTGATCTCAGATTCAGATCCAAAGAAGCATTTTCAGTATTAACTGTTCTGTAGATACAGAAAACTCAGTGAAATCAACAGGATCTTAACACCCAAATGGAAGCCAGGCACAGTTTTGCTATACCAGTTCATGGAAGTCTTATGTTCCACTTGGGCTTGAATAAATCCTGATTCAGAAAAAAATCATACCTGATTTTAAACACCAGCTTTCCTGACCCCACCGCTGTTGGGCAAAGTCCAGTTCAGCATAATCATAGGATCCCAGAATCCTATGGAGGATGGCTGAGGTTGGAAGGGACCTTTGGGGGTCATCTATCCTACCTTCCTGCTCAAGAGGTTCTACCTATGGTCCCTCTGTGTTCACTGGGACCACTTCCCAGCCATAAAGCTAACTACTCATGCATACCTTTGTGTGTAAGATCCTCCAGCAGATCCTAAGGGAGGATGTCTGTTCTTATTGTAAGATGTTTAATTCCAAACCTTTGCATTAAACAGACAAATAGTCTCAACTGTTGTAATTCAGAGTTTTTTGATGAGTCACCACCCAAGAATGACTGCAGGCATCTTTCCTGTGGAAAGGATATGTCAGCAACACTACCCTGTACTGAGCTGTACTAGGCAAAGAGGCACTTTCTGAACCAAGATCAGCGAAAGGATCTCATTCATACCTGTCCCTGAACACTAACCACCTGTGACAAAGATTGGAAATTAGAGGTACCTAACTTCTGGGGTGGAATTCAGCCCCAGATTCGCAGGTAGAAACATAGTTGTCCATATGTGCACTAGGAGTATGTCGTAGTTTGAAGCCCCTCAAACAGTTCTGCGCACCCCCCCCCCCCTTTCTTCCCCAGTCCCGGGGAAATGGGAAGGAGAATCAAAAGAATGCAACTCCCACAGGTTG